>CM054160.1:3698371-3705871 GCA_028751875.1 Rapana venosa | reverse complement strand
TAAAGAGAGCAGGGCCCAGGACTGATCCCTGCGGGACTCCACATTCCATTTTGACAGGTTTTGATTGAATTTTGTTTACAATAACTTTCTGGAACCTGTCTGTGAGGTATGAAGTAAACCAGGTGAGGGCTGTGTCGTTAATACCAAACGTATTTTGGAGGCGAGAAAGAAGAATTGAGTGATCTATTGTATCAAAGGCTGCAGATAAGTCAAGAAGAGTGAGGAGGGAGATTTTTCCTGCATCAGAAGCAAGTAGAAGTGTCTCTAAAGTGTGGACTAGGGTGGTTTCGGTGCTGTGGTTGGGGCGATAGGCAGATTGAAAAGTGGGAAGGAGATCATTGGAATGAAGGTGACTGTTGAGCTGTTTGAGAACGACTTTTTCTAGTACTTTAGAGACAAAGGGTAAGTTTGAGACAGGCCTATAATTCTTCAGAATGTTGGGATCGAGGTCGTGCTTTTTCAGTAGAGGTGTGACTATTGCTGTTTTAAGAGCTGATGGAAAATTTCCTGACACAAGAGATGAGTTTACTATTTTAGTGATAATAGGTACAAGTTGTGGAAGGCATTGTGAGAAAACAGGAGCAGGTATGGGATCAAGGTCGCATGATTTTATAGTCATTTCCTTCAGAATTGTCATGATTTCTTTTTCACTTGTGGGATGGAAGGAAAAGAGAGGAGTGCCAGTGAACTGGGGATCAGGAGGCGCAGGCTGGAATTGAGTTTGATCAAGTCTGGAGCGTATGTTTCGAACTTTGTCTGAGAAGAAGGCAGAAAATATGGATGGAAGTTCAGACAGGCTGTTCAGTGGTTTGATTATCGCTAGCTGGATTAAGACGTTGAGACTGACGAAACTGACGCAGATCAAGTCTAGTTGCTTCCCTTTCGCTAGCAGGCGCGCAGTGTGTGCTATTTTTAGGAGCCCGTCTATTGAATATTGGCTGGTCGTCACCATTGGCACCGTGCAGTAGCCGTGTTAGTCTAGAGAGCTGCTTGATGATGGTGGTTTGCTGACACAACGCCTAAATCGGATAACTCCTCTGGGACTCTAATATAATTATCAATCAAACATCCAAGACGCCTTGTATGGTTGAGAAGACTATGGGAATATGCAATGTAATGTAAGTATGTTCTTTCGAGCCAGAGGGCCCATAGAGCCGGAGCTTATCCCGGTTTCTGTAGCGTTAAGCGAACTGATGGTTTTTCACCACCCCTGTGACAGGACGCTAGTCTGTCGCCAGATACTTCCCCAGCAGAGCTGGTACCCACTTGTACACCTGGGTGGAGTGAGGAAAATAGAAGTAAAGTGTCTTTCCCAAGGACACAACACCGAGCCGAGCGGGGATCGAACCCGCGATCTCTGGATCACGAGTTGACCGCCTAAACCACTCGACCACGGTGCCTCCCAATGTAATGTATTGCACTGTATTGTAATGCTTTGTGTTGTAGTGTGTTGTATACCCACTTTCAGTCAAAGCAGTTTTCTGTGCAGGAAATTCGGGCTGCTCTCCCTGGGAAAAGTGCTTCTCCACAAGAGCAGCGCCACCAGTTGTTTGGTGTGTTTTTTTAATTAAATATTTTCCTGCCTGTATGTGGTTTTTTCCCCCAATATTTCTACAGAATTTTACCAGGAACAACACTATGGTTCCCGTGAGTTCTTTTACGTGCGCGTAGTCCGTGTTGTAACACTGGACATTGATTTATCCTCTGATCCCTAAGACTAGCATGAAGACCACCACTCAAGGTTTAACGGATGGGGGAAAAGCTCAGGCTCAAAAAGGAATGGAACCCACAAATCTCACTTTCTAGGCAAGAGTGTTTGTTACCTCTAGAACACCGGGCCCTGCAATGTAATGGAATGTAACTTGAGTTTTCGTTGCTCGGCTAAAGCTCAGAGATTCACCAATGGTGAGATTTTTGCATTATGCCTACCGTTTTTTAACCCACCACGAAGGTAGCTGCATGTCGACTTCGGGGATGCATGCTGGGTATGTTCGTGTTTCTGTGATCCACCGAACGCTTGGCATGAATTACAAGATCTTTAACGTGCATATTTTGATCTTCTGCATGTGTATAATTATACAACACGAAGAAGGGAATCAAGGCACTGGCAGGTCTGCGCTTGAAGTTGACCTGGGAGATTGTAAAAATCCCTCCACCCTTGATTCTTCAGACGTTGTCTAGATTCGAACCCAGGACTTCATGGACCCGTGGGATTGAAGTCGAACATCTTAACCACTCGGCTATAGAGGAAATTTTCACCAGGAGCTAACATTGGAACCGACCTCGTTCTCCTGCAGGTCTTTCTAATGTAGAGTCTGCCAACTGAGGTCCCGTGTTTAAGTTCCCACTGAACATCTTGCAATCCAATCCACTCATGTTGGTTATAGGGGGGACGGGATAGCCTAGTGGTCAGAACATTGCGCTCGCAATCTGACGACCCGGGTTCGATTCCCGTCCAAGGGGAATATTTTCCCCTGGAGTTAACATCAGTGCAGACTCCACTCTCCCCAAAAGTCCTTAGGATGAGACTATAAACCGAGGCCCCGTGTGCCAACGCACGCAGAACATCTTGCGCACACGTTAAATCCTGTTCCGCTTTTTACGAAAGAGTATGCCATTGTGTGCAGGTGGGAACAGATGACAGAATTTACAAAACCGCATACACACGGGGACTGGATGTATTTTTTTAAAAAAAAGCACATAAGTGCTTATTCCATTATCCTCGATATAAAAGAATAAAATAAAACAAATAAAAAATAAAAACTCTTCTTGTTTAAAGCCCCACCAGACCACATAAACGGTATCAGGGTTGTCATCTCGTAAAGTTTTAAATCTCAGATTACAACTGTGCAACTATATACAGATTAAAATAATGGCATAAAACCAACTCTACTGTCGTTCCTTGAATCAACAACGCCCTGGCCAACCATAAGGGTCAGCCCAGAATCGTCACAGCGTTGTAGAAGAAGCCACATCAACCACCACATAAAATGAGATAAAAACCAAAACCCATATTCCTTAAAACAAGCTTGATCTTTGTGACTATGACAGGAAAAAGCCCGATTCTCTCGGGAAATGAACAAAGTTGTCCTGTGAAACATCGCAAAAAAAATATCTCTAGGGTTTTACAAGGCACTGTCCAAGGAGGAAGAAGAAGAGGCAGACCAAGGAAGAGCTGGGAGGATAACATCAGCGAATGGACAGGCCTAGAACTCAACAAAACCCTGAGAAAGGCAGAACAGAGAGAGGAATGGAGGAACTGGTTGTTGAGTCTTTGAGGGTGCCCCCACGGTCGTCAGACTACGGGACAGATAGATAGATAGAATAGTATGCTATATAATGTGCTTAATGTCCTGGACATCTTGCGCGCATGATAACAGCCATCTACTTTCCATAGAAGAGTATTGCATTGCAGTTTATTGCATTGCATTACATTGTAGTTTATTGCATTGTTTAGTATTGTAGTTTATTGTATTGTATAGTGTTTTTTAATATTGCATTGCATTGTAGTTGATTGCATTGTATAGTATTGTGTTGTATTACATTGCATTGTAGTGTATTGCATTGTATGGTATTGTGTTCCATTGCATTGTATTGCATTGTAGTTTATTGCACTGCATTGTATAGTATTGTGTTACATTGTATAGTAGTTTATTGCATTGTATAGTATTGTGTTGTATTGCATTACATTAGTAGTTTATTGCATTGTATAGTATAGTATTGTATTACATTGCATTGTAGTTTATTGTATAGTATCGTGTTGCATTCATTGCATTGCATTGTAGTGTATTGCATTGTATAGTATTGTGTCGTATCGTGTTGCATTACATTGCATTGTAGTTATTGCATTGTATAGTATTGTGTCGTATCGTGTTGCATTCATTGCATTGTAGTATATTGCATTGTATAGTATTGTGTCGTATCGTGTTGCATTACATTGCATTGTCGTTTATTGCATTGAATAGTATTGTGTCGTATCGTGTTGCATTGCATTCATTGCATTGCATCGTACACTATTTTTCACACACAGCAGACTTCTCTGCCTGCAATTTAGGCTGTTCTCCCTGGGGAGAGCATGTCGCCACAAGAGCTGCACCCACCCATTATCTTTCTTTTTGTTATATAATTTTCCTGTCTGCATGTGAGCAGACAAGAAACGGCTGACGGCATGGATGACACAACCATACCCAGCATGCAGAGTTGGAGCAAGATGGGCTCCGTCAGGTTTATACTGTCTGACATACTACCTAGATGACTGTGATTCGGATTCAGAATCAGATTCAGAATATTTTAGATTCAGAATATTTTATTCTGTGTGTGTGTGTGTGTGTGTGTGGTGTGTGTGTGTGTGTGTGTGTGTGTGTGTGTGTGTGTGTGTGACATTTTTTCTTTTATATTGAGGATAATGGAATAAGCACTTTTGTGCTATTTTACATCTAGTCCCCTTGTGTACGCAGTTTTGTAAATTCTGTCATCTGTTCCCACCGGCACACAATGGCCTATTCTTACGAAAAGCGGAACAGGATTTAACGTGTGCGCAAGATGTTCTGCGTGCGTTCGCACACGGGGCCTCGGTTTATAGTCTCATCCGAAGGACTTCTGTGTGTGTGTGTGTGTGTGTGTGTGTGTGTGTGTGTGTGTGTGGTGTGCGTGTGGTGTGTGTTTGTGTGCGCGCGCGCGTGTATGTGTGTGTGTGTGTTTATATATGTGTGTGCGAGCGATGTGTTGTGTTGTGTGTGTGCCTGCGATGTGGTGTGTGTGTGTTGTGTGTGTGTGTGTGTGTGTGTGTGTGTGTGTGTGTGTGTGTGTGTGTGTGTGTGTGTGTGGCGCGCGTGCGTGTGTGCGTGCGTGCGTGCGTGCGCAATGTACCAATGACTTCTTAAATAGTTAACAAAGAAGTCAAGTCAACGCAAGTATAAGAATTTCAAACATCTCACGATAATTATGTAAATGTGATAAACGCAACACAATGTGATAAACGTCATAATAAAATGTAAATAATATTATCATGTACGTAATGATTTTTGTAGTAGTAAATCGTTGATGTAAGACATACTGGCAGGCGTACATGCGTGCACACATACACACACGCACGCACACACGCATAAACACACACACATTCTCTCTCTCACACACACACATACAGAGAGAGACATAGACAGACAGACAGACAGAGTTAGAGAGAAAGAGAGACAGACAGACAGAGACAGAGAGAAAGACAGAGACAGACAGACAGACAGACAGAGACAGAATCAGACAACTGGGCCTACAACAACAACAACAACATTAACACAAAATCCAATCTTTGGTATAATCCACCCAGACAATTTCTTCATAAAAGAAAGTGCACATCACATCACATCCCATTCACAGTGAAACAACAACAAACAGAATACTGTGTATCAACACCAACAAAATCATCATCATAATAATAATAAATATCTCAAAAAAGGGGGAAAGTATTAAACGTAAGTAAAAACACCAATTCAACTTGGTCCACAAGCAAACATATTATACATCAACAAAAAATTTACCAAAAAAAAGAAAATTCAAAAATGGCGTACGGTTTTTCAATACATACAGGTTTTCTTAAGCAGTAAACACGCATCACTAAGTTTCTTGCCAAAATAATACATGTTAATATATACAAAAAAAACCAAAAAACATATCCCTAGCACCAATTATTTATATTAATTGTGTACCATTCTGATAACACAGTTGGTTGTACACACCTATTTTGGGACTTTTCAAGGGAATTCACATTCAACGCAAACGATGCTAAGAGCAGCATTTTCTTTTCTTTTTAAAAAAAGCAAGAAAATATCAATACAACATCACACTAATTCACGGTTTTGAAATAGGAAACGTTTATCTTAAATACAGGGAAAATATTTCAGGTCAACATCAAACACAAAAGTTGGGGTGGGGGGTTTTTTGGGGTTTTTTTTTCAAAAAGTGTATCTTGATTTCACCTCAATAAATACAAAAACCAGTTCCGTTCTTTGTGTGTGTGTGTGTGTGTTATGTGTATACAACATCAAAAACATATGGAGAGCATGATATTACAGCAACACAACACTATGGGTGAGTCCAAATAACAGAAAAATGTTCACATAATAACAAAAGTGTTCAAATAACAACACAAAACTATTTCTTGAAGAACATGCGAATTATTCCTCTCTCTGTCTCGGTCTCTTCTCACTAACTCCCTGAAAAGTCTTCAGAGCACTGCCCTGAATTCTTCAGGATGTTTCTCTTAGACAAATTCAACTTAGCGGAGCCCATCCCTCTCCAGGTACCAGCTGCATGCTCGGCACACGGGACCTCAGATTACCATCTCATCTTTTGTTGTTGTTGTTGTTCCTCAGCTAGCACTCTGAGGTTCCATCCATGGTGAGATTTTTCGCGTATGCCACCCATTTTTTGGCCCACCATTAAGGTAGCCACATTCCGACTTCAGTGGTGACGTCTAAACATGACATAAACATACAAGCCGGTTTATTCGTTTGTGTTTTTTTTTAAAACGTTTTGTCACCGGCACAAATGGCCTACTCTTTTGAAAGGAAGAGCAGATTTTAACGTGTGCGCAAGACGTTCTGCGTGCGTTCGCATACAGGATCTCAGTGTATAGTCTCATCCGAAGGACTTTTTGGGGGGAGTGGAGTCGGCACTGATGTTAAACTCCAAGGGAGAAAAAAAATTCCCCTTGAACGAACGTCCCAAACCCAGGTCGTCAAATCGCGAGCACAATGCTCTAACCACTAGGCTAACCCACCCCCATCATCTTACCTGAAAGACTAGCACCCTGATAACCACTCAAAGCCTTATGGGGATGGAGGCAAAGTTCGGATTGGGATGGAACCCACAACTTCTTGCTCTCTATGCAAAGGTACAGGTGTCCCATAACCTGTGTGGTCATTGAGGAGCGAGGCATCAGAGACCTTAACTTCTCAAGGGGCCAGCATATTGAGGGCGGCGCCCATCTTCTCTTCCTGGCTGCTTTACCTTCCCTGACCCTAAAGAGGGCAGGTACCCATTTACAGCTGGGTGAACTGAGGGACTGTACTGAAGCCAAGGCGAGCAAACGGTCACCCATCCAAGTGGTAACCACGCTCGATGCTGCTTAACCTTAGCTTGGGGGAAAGCGAGTGAGTGCTCTGACCACTAGAGCTATCCCGTCCCTAGATGGGTGTGATTATTTCTAGACCACAGAACCAGAAACCAAAACACAGCACTGCCTCACGCTTAGGAGATCCTTCATTTCTCAGCTGACTTGTTTCATGGCTAATGAGGAGAAAGGCTGCAGCCCAGGCAGGCAGACAGACCAGCGTCAGACTTCGTCTGTGCCCTCTCTCTGCCATAGGGACTGTCTGTCATTCCCGTGGAGTGGGACTGGCCAGCCACAACCCACACTGTACCAGAATGAACACACCTAGAGCACATCTTTATAGTCTTACAGAGACTGAGAGGATGCCTAATATGTTTCGTGGCCACATAACT
>CM054160.1:3675871-3693371 GCA_028751875.1 Rapana venosa | reverse complement strand
TGCCAGGGTGTGTGACCTGTGTGTGCGTATGTGAATGCATGCATGCGTGCACATTTGGACTTGATGGAACTATTAATTGTTACTGGATGTATGACTGTGTAAGAATGAGTTGAGTGCAAGCGCTTTGATTTGTCTGTGCAAGATATAGCACTATATCAATTCCATTTATTATTATTATTATTATTATTATTAAAAACAGAGAGATAAGAACAAAATTCACTGGTAAGTTTTTGTTGATCTCTGAATCTCTTCTGTATGGCATGATTTTGTGTGTGTGGAAAGGGAGGGGTGGGGGGGCGGGGAGATGCTGTAATACTGTCTACTTTAAGGTTTCAATGCTCACCTGCATAATCTATCTACAATAATTTTTTTCCAGCACTTTACAAACAGAGAACAAGAATTCCTGCCCTGATTATGAAGGAAATCAAAAAGAAAGTAAACAAAACAACTCTCATCTACGTTCAAGCTAATGGTAGTACAATTTCACAGAAGTTTGTAACAATGGTGTATCTTCCCAAACTGCTTACGCATGATTTCGAATTCAAGAAACTCGTTTGATCAATGGATGCTGCATGTTACATTTTGAAGACACCATCAGCGCTGTTAGAGCAACGACTTCAAACATTTGACATCCATGACCCATTTATTGTACTGCATTGCACTGCATTACATTGTTTTGTATTAAATAGCATTGTGTTGTATTGTATTGTATTGTGTTGAATAGATTTGTATTGTATTGTATTGAATAGTATTGTATTGTATTGAATAGCATTGTATTGTATTGCATTGTATACCACTTTCAGTCACAGCAGATTTTTCTGCATGAAATTTTGAGCTATTCTACCTGGGAACAGTGTGCCACCATGAGCAGCACCACCCATATCTTTTTTTAAAATTTTCCTGTCTACATAATATGTATATGTTTCCTTATGAGAGTAGCTTTTTGCTTTAAAAAAAACACAACATTTTGCCAAGAACAACATTCTTGTCGCTATGGGTTCTATTTCTGTAAGCTGAATGTGTGTTGCACATTAAAAAAAACCAACACCTTATTCATCGTCTCATCCATAAAGCTAGCACCCAGCCCACCTCTCAAGGACCAGTGGTGGTGGATCAAACTCAATCCCTTCACACTTTCTGGACGAGGAAGTGACCGCTAGATGATTAATCCACCAGAAGATCTTAATAAGTTATCACATGTGTATCTATCTCTGCTCATAAACTGATACCACATTCTTCAAACTTGCTGTTCAAACGGCAGTATGCCTGAGGTAAAGGTTATGCCACAACAACTGAACGACATTGAGAATGCTTACGATCAAATTAACAAAGAAAGTCAGCTTCTCTGACACCATAATATACTTACATTTTCAATCATATAACTTCATGCAGAATATTATTTTAAAAATCACTCGATAAAACTAAATGGGTTTTTTTTATGGGCAAACTTAAAATAGTTTATATACGTCAACATAAAGAGTGACAGAGATTGAATCGAACACTTCTCCGTATAAAAGATTACATAAGGAGGAAACTCCTGATGTAAAAATATATTTGATTTTAATGTCAGTATCTTAATACTTTCAGACTTTACAGGAAGAGAACATGTTTATGGCACAAGGAGGTGACTGGAAAAAAGAAACCAAAGTTATATACAAGTGATAAATACTTTCCTTGCAAATTCCCTTTGTTTTATACAGATTTCTAAAGTTTCTCTGAACGACATATCAAATATCATGCTTCCAGTATGGCAACTTTCCCTTAGATATTCCGTATAAAAACACACACTAATCCTTGTGAAGCACCAAGACTCATGTTACTTTCTTCATCTCTCCATACCTGTAACAAATTTGATCTTTGTTGCACCATACTTTCTTAAAACAGAATCTTATTCAGCATCTGTCATTGTTGCTTACAAATGTTAATACTCTGAGGGAGAAAAAAGCATTAGAAAAATCTCTAACACTAGCCAAGCAAAACAGACACAGATTGAGGACAGATTTGGGAGGCGAGAATCCAAGGGGGACTATGCAACATATGACAAGTCACTAAAAAATAAATCTTAATTATCAGTCAGTCATGAAAACCTACTGCCCCAGTCAACCACGAAGGCTGCATCATCTGTCAACTTTAAAAAATTGCATTTAAAAAAACTATAACTGTAAAATTTGGAACTACTTACAAATTAATAACACTATAACCAAAAATCAATCAATCCTAGACTCAATCACCCCCCCCCCAGCCAACAAAAAATATCTTCCTAATATAGTCACCACATAGCGGAAAGAATTGAACAACTGGAAAAAAAAAACGACATAAAATACAGCCGTGCAGGGACTGAGACCTATAACGTCTCAACGTTTGGGCTAAAATATCATAATATGGTTCTTACATCACACAAAACAGACCTGATTCTGTAATGGAATGATGCATGGAGATATCTGGCGCAACTGTCAACAAACAGGATCTTTAGAAAAACTGCAGGGAAGTTTTCAAATCAAATAAACTTTCAGAGAATAACATTTTTAAACAGGCAACACACACTTGCAACACTGTCCGGGTACATATAAAGGATTTGTGACTAGTACACACTCAAGGACATATAATCTGTACACAATCAAGTTGAAAGTGTTCAACAATCAAATTTTCCATGCACACATTGCTAAAAATTGGTATATAAACTTGTGGAGGGTGGGGGGGGGGGAGGAAGGATCTTTAAAAATAATATATTGTGCTTGAACATGTTCCATTTTGAAGCAGAATACAGAAATTGAGAGATATTGCACAAATGTTCATCATTTCGCAACTTTTAAAAAAAAAAAAAAAACTTTGCTGAATCCTGTATACTTTTTTGTCACAATATTAAAGAAATCCCCCCCCCCAATTCCCAATCACATCAGAGGCTCTTTCAATATAAACAGCATTTCACACTTTCCGGAAATTCTGTGCAAGAAATTTCCCCTTTTCTAACAATCATTCTCTCTGTTTCTATCCTTTTCCTCACCTTTCTATCATCTCTCTCGCTTATTTTATGCCTTCCCAGTCATTATCCTGCCTATCTTTAAAGCAAGTCTCACAAATTTTTTGCAGCATTTTCCATGTGAATCTTTTAATGGGCTTGTTGCTTTCGGAAGGTGTGGGCTGAGGCCAGCAGGCAGACCTCCTGCAGAGTGACCAGCCCAGGAGCAGACCTGGCACTACAAATCCCATCCAATAAGAAGGAATGCAGAAGAAGAAGAAACAAACTTTCCCATGCAAACTACTAATGACTATTCATATCAACCAATCAAAAACTGTGTTAAAGCATAAGTTTTGAAAACTTCCCCTGCAAACTGCTAATTATATCAACCAATCAAAAACTTCCCCTGCGAACTGCTAATCATATCAACCAATCAAAAACACTGTGAAAGCATAAGTTTCAAAACTTCCCCCTGCAAACTGCTAATTATATCAACCAATCAAAAACTATGTTAAAGCATAAGTTTCAAAACTTCCCTTGCAAACTGCTAATGACTAATTATATCAACCAATCAAAAACTCTGTGAAAGCATAAGTTTCAAATATTCCCTTGCAAACTGCTAATGACTAATTATATCAACCAATGAAAATCCCTGATAAAGCATAAGTTTACTTGAAATGGCATGTGACATTTTTACTTGAAGGAAAGCGTGGTTGAACTTAACTTCATAGCTGTTGAACTGCAATATCTGATTCTTTCAATACTTTGTCCACGTTTCATATACTTGTTCTTATTCTACTTCACAATGGGCCACATAAGTTCTACTGTTGCTCAGGTTTTCAGCGGTTGAGAATATCCACACAGAAGTTTACAACAAAGCTACCTGAGCAACCTTTGGGGTAATTTTCTGTGAAGGGTTTTCTGTGTTCGTTTGTGTGCTGTGTTTCTTTCTTAACCCTGAATAACGGCAGACATAGTTTGCCTTTGACGTAAAGTTGTATACTTGTGTCAAATTTTGAAGGCCGGCAAAGTCCTCCACTTCCTGTGGGCATAAGGAAAAAAAAGAAAGAAAGAAAACTTCAACAGTCTCAAAGCTGAATGTTATAGATATACATAACTAACATTTTTCTTTTCTTTTTCTTTTTTAGAACACACACAACAGCCTAAATTGATGCTGGACATTACTGATATACAATAACTTACAGCATAATTGATTTAAAATCCTTTTATCTTCATTAATTCTCCCCCCCCCCCCCCCCCCACCCCTTCCACCACCCTGAGCACTTTGATTTGTTGCTTTACAAGATTCAGCGCTATATAAATTCAATACTTTATTATTATTATTATTACTATTACCATCAAGACATGTATTTTTCACTGGAAATCTTCATCATCTCCTTTACATTGTCCATGATTGCAGTCAAGGCAGACATACCAGTATGGGTTTACTTTCATCTGTGGACAAACTGTCAACATTTTTAGGAGGTGGGGAAGGAAAAGACAGCTTCCGTTCACAGACTTACTTGTTTGCTAAAAACATTGTCGTCAACTTTTCAATGGATGCAATCATTATTTTGATGATTCAACTTATATATGGGAAGATTTTGTTTGTTTTACAAGATTCAGCGCTATATAAATTCCATATATTATTATCTGAATCATGGTGATTCAGTTAATTTCATATTTGCTGTAAGTAGCAAAACTTTTACCATTTTTTTAACCACTATTAACACAAGCAAAACTTTGAAAATATCTACATGATTTGATTGCTCAAAATATGCTGAAAAAACGCAGGAAAGTCTGCATTTTTGTAATTGCTTTAGGCATAAAATCAAAATATCATAAAAATGCTTAAAAATTTCAAATGCTTGGGGTATAAACACACATGACCAGCCTCAGGTACTGCCCTAGCTTACAGCACAACCAATTCAACCCTTGGTCCCTATCTACATTCCAAGCAGTTCCCTCCATTTCGTTCCTTTCATAACATCTCAAATCGACACTCACCTATTTCATGAACACTTCCATCAGTTTGGCCTTAGCCACAAAAAACAACAACAACAACAACCAAACAAATAAAGCATTTCAATTTTTCAAAACACCGCTAATGGTGGATGTGACCTGGAAAGCACCGAACACAGCAGTGGCTGGAACCATCAGCAAAAAATAAATAAATATATATATAAAAAATCAATCAATAAATAGAAATAAATAAATTAAGTAACCACTACTTTGCCGTTAAACATTGTTTTTAAACAAATGATTTCTTCTGTAAATTTTTCTTTTTTAACAAATGAGATTTCTTCTCTCTGCCCTTGTCATCAGCCACAGTCAACCTTTGTGAACAAAAGTTTGATGAACAACACAAACATCTTTCACTTCAGACTGTCTGCTGCCTTCCACAAACACGCTCAGAGAACTTCCAACTCTCTGAACTGACTCACACAATCAACATCATCACAGTCTTCTTCATCATCATCATCTCCATTATCATCATGATCATGATCATCGTTGCCCTTCGTTTCTCCGTAACAAGCTTCCACAAAATACTCTTTGCATTTTGTTCAACATGAGCATGTATCTCCCAGTATGTAGGTAGTACCTCAGACCTTTTCTTCTCTTTATGCCCCCTTTCTTTCTTTTTTTGTTTTTTAACAACATATGGAGGTAAACTGCAATCATCACAGTACAGGTCAATCATTTAAAACCAGAAAAAATATTACAAGAAGGGAGAGAGGGGGTAAGGGGGGGGAGGGGGGTTTATATTATAAACAAAACCAGAACATGAATATGAAGATAGTATGTAATATGAAATAAAAAATTATTATTTACATACAAAGTTTTTCTAACAAAACCAGAACATGAATATGAAGATAGTATGTAAAATGAAATAAAAATTATCATTTACATACAAAGTTTCTCCAATGGATCGCATGATGGTATTTGTGTGTGTATGTGACAACATCATGTTACGACAAATTCATGTGCCTGCAACACATGCCAGTACTTGTGTGTGTGTGTGTGTGTGTGTGTGTGTGTTTGTACGCGTGCGCGCGTGTTTGTGCGCGTGTTTCCACATGTATATATATGAACATGGCCTAAGCCAAGAAAGTAAGACTTTACATACTTTAAGACCTGCACAGTTGTCAGTTTCATGATTTTCAGCTGCTCTCAGCTGCTGTCCATCCCATCCCATCCTATCCCAGTCCAGTTGGGGTCAGCTGGAGCTAATTACTGCAGGAACTGACCACACTTGGACTTGGTAAAAGGAAGGGGCACGCTAAATTTAGCCCTCTTGACTGGGTGATGTTGAATTTGCGTAATGTGCCTGCGCTGATTTTTTATAAAACATACCATTTCAAAATTACCCACAAAAGACTGGTTTTCTTTAAAAACAATCATAATCATAAAAAAAAGCAATAAAATCGAGAAAAACGAAACATCAGAGATCATGAGATCAGCCCTTTTGTAAGTTACTACATTAACTGTATAGCTATAAAACTTTATACAATCAACACTTTATAAAACAACAACATTGGTATGGAAAAACATGTGTGGAATTCATAAAGATTCACAACAAAAATACAAAATGGTATTTAAAATTCTTGGTGTACATCTGGCGAGCGAGGAACAAGCCTTCCTTCTTAAAAAACAAACACACACACATACTTCAAGTACCACATAAAAAAAAGAAACAACCAATCAAACTGTTCATTAACTAAGAAAAATGGATTTAACTAATTACACTGCACTAGGAGACAACTATTCAAATTATACACAAAGAAGAAAGAATTTTAAAAATCAATTCTATTGCATTATAATTCTTCTTCTTTTTTCCCACATTGCAACTGTTCAAATAAGAAAAAAATAAAAAGTTAATTCAATTGCACTGTAATCAAAATTATCCCCACCCCAAAATGTAAGCGATATTCAAGAAAGAAAACATTTGACCATCTCAGATGAGGAAACAAATTAATAATGTAATAAGTTAAAATTTGTTTTTTAACATCACTGAACGCAACACAGCGGTCAGTTTCCCCCACTCTCAGCTGCTGTCCAGTCCAGCCCAGCCCAGCCAGGCTGGGGCCAGCTGGTGCTGATTGTAGCAGGAACTGACCACACTTGTTCTTCTTCTTCCTTCCTTTCTTGTCATGTTTCTCCCAGGGGAGGTTTGACATTGATGAGCCTTCTCCATCTCTCTCTGTTTTGAGCTTCCTCCCTATCTATGCCCCCTGTCTCTAAGATCATCTACAGGAACTGTTTGACATTGATGAGCCTTCTCCATCTCTCTCTGTTTTCAGCTTCCTCCTTATCTATGCCCCCTTTCTCTAAGATCATCTACAGAAACTGTTTGACATTGATGAGCCTTCTCCATCTCTCTCTGTTTTCAGCTTCCTCCTTATCTATGCCCCCTGTCTCTAAGATCATCTACAGGAACTGTTTGACATTGATGAGCCTTCGTCTCTCTCTGTTTTCAGCTTCCTCCCTATCTATGCCCTTCTCTAGATCATCTACAGGAACTGTTTGACATTGATGAGCCTTCTCCATCTCTCTCTGTTTTCAGCTTCCTCCCTATCTATGCCTCTGTCTCTAAGATCATCTACAGGAACTGTTTGACATTGATGAGCCTTCTCCATCTCTCTCTGTTTTCAGCTTCCTCCCTATCTATGCCCCTGTCTCTAGGATCATCTACAGGAACTGTTTGACATTGATGAGCCTTCTCCATCTCTCTGTTTTCAGCTTCCTCCTTATGTATGCCCCTTTCTCTACGATCATCTGCAGGAAATGTTTGTCATCGATGATCCTTCTCCATCTCTCTCTGTTTTCAGCTTCCTCCTTATCTATGCCCCCTTTCTCCGAGAATATCTGTAGGAACTGTTTGACATTGATGAGCCTTCTCCATCTCACTCTGTTTTCAGCTTCCTCCTTATCTATGCCCCCTGTCTCTAAGATCATCTGCAGAAATGACCACTCTCGGTGAAAGGAGCAGCCGTGCTAAATTTAGCACTGGACCGAGCAATGCTGGCTTTCTGCTGCGCTGTGGGACATTGTGGCAAATGAAGCATATTAATCAAACAACAACAAAAACACAACGTGTGCACTGTTGGTCACAAACAGAAGTATATCAGAGTTTGTCTTTTCTACAGCTGCTGCTGCTGCTGCGATTGCCGAGATAGACCAAGACAAAGAGTGTCCTTCCCTTCTATTCCATACTCAAGTTTGCCATAGCAAAGTGACAACAAGACAAACCACAACAGCGAAACTAAAAACCTCCCATTCTACCACCCCACCACCCCAAAAAAACCCAACCACCCAACAAACAAAAATTTAGAAACTCTAAATATACCCTGTCACTAAACAAAAAATACCCCCCCCACCCCCACCCCACCTCTTCCTGATGCATTTCCATCTCACAACTTTGAGGTCTGTTGAGTTACACCCCAACCCCTTGCCCACCCCCCCCCCCCCCCCCCCCCCAAAACCCCAACCCCACCCCCACCAAAAAGTATCCAAACAAACAAAACAAAACAAAAAACTACTAAAAGACATAGAAAACCTTCTCGGAAAAGCGAAACATTATTGTACACAATGGTCCCAACCAACTAACAAACGCCAAGAAGAATGCAATCAACAAATGGATTTTTTTTTTTTAAAAGCACAAAACAAACCATCAACAATTGGGAATGCTCAGGTACAAAATATGCTTGGCTGTTTTCATACCAAGACAAACGACAAGAAAAAAATTGGCAAAAATTCTGCTTCATAATAATTATCTCCCTGATGTCTTAAGTGACATTATTTTCACAGCAGTCAAAACAAAGGTTTTAACCTACATTAAAATAGATAAATAAATAAAATTAAAAAACAAATTCAATACATGGTGTGAGTTAAAAACGACATGCAAAGGTATGCAAAAAACACATTCAAATTTACATTTTCTAGGAGCAAGAACCTAAAAATGACGAACATATTTCAGTCAAACAGCTATTAAATTTAATATTAGGCTATGCAAAAAGCAAATTCAATTTTACATTTTCTAGGAACAAGAACCTAAAAATGACGAACATATTTCACGGTCATTAAATTCAATATCAGGGTATGCAAAAACAGCCAACTTACATACCTAATTTGATGGGTAACAGCCAACTTACGTACCCAATATGATGGGTAACAGCCAACTTACGTACCCAATTTGACAGTTTCTGAGCAAGTAAAACCAAACAATGACAAATATATTTCACACTCAAACAGCGACTTAATTCAATATCATCAGTACTGAACGAATCAAACATAGAAAGTGAACTGCACTGAAAAACCTGATAAAATCTGGTCACATATTATGCTTCAAAGAGGTAAAGAAATAACTATCACAATTAATACTTTTTCTCTGCACAGGAGGTAAGGGTTAGAATTTTATTCTTTGTCCTTTTTTCTTGGGACTATAATTATGCACCGTGGGTTACAAATTAATGTGTGTGTGGGGTTTTTTTTTTCTCTTGGATTACAAGTGCCAAGGGTGACATATCAATTTTTATTTCTTTGATTTATTATTCTTCTGACATGACACTGAATGACAAAATTAAATAACAGATTAACTTGATCGTCCTTTTAAAACATGATCTGACATTCACAACAACAACAACAAAATGCACGCACACTCTGCCCCCACCCACAACGCAAACACTTGCCTTGTTTAAAAACCCAAAGCACGCATTTTCCAAAATTATTTAATATCTTTTTTTGTTTACTTTTGGAGGTTTTTTCTTTTCTTTTTTCTTTTTTTTTTGGGGGGGGGGTGTTTATTTGAGTTTTTTTTGCCCATTCAGGTTTGAAGATTACCAAGCAAAGGCAGATTCAGTACTTCCGTTCCTTTCTGGTCAAAAGTTATTTCAAAGGTCCCCTGTTGCCTCAACTGAAAGTTGAGTTTTAAGAAAGAGTCGATAACTATACAGCCTATTCTACAACACGGGTGAACTCTCCTCTCTGCTGGTTTCTGGGATGGGGGGGGGGAGGGTGTGTGTTTATTTCACCCTTCACTGGCCTCACACCATACACACTGGAAAGGGTAAAGGTTCCTTGTGTCATAAGGAAGCTTAAAGCCCGAGTCAACAGATGGTCTTTCAGATTATTATGAGTAATATTCTTTTCTCTGTCACATGTACATGCATGCACAAGCACACACACATGCAAAGACATACAACTTACTCAAACATTCTCTCACTCTGTCTGTCTCTCTCTCTGTGTCTCTCAGCCCCTCTCTCTCTCTCTCACACACACACACATGCAGAGACACACACACCAATCCACCCACACATTATACCCAATACAAATCTCCTAACCATCCTCCACACCCCCCCCCTTCCACCCCCTTCTTCTCCCCCTCCCTACCATAACACACATAAACACAAGTAATCAAAAACACACTGACAGTTTAAAAAACCTCACCGCAACTTTAAAAAAAAATTTAGTCTTCAACTGTTGGTCATTCGCAACCAAAAGTTGACGACAAAAGCATGAACTTGTTACGACGCGAATCCCTCATCGCTATAATACATTTTGATTCTAGCGGTCCTATGACGAATACTCACCTGCACTGGTTAATTAGCTACAGATCTGACTTATGTACAAATCAATATACGATCACAGCTTCAACAGGTCTTTAAAGCGTACACCAGTCTCACAACAACAGTGAACAAACGAACAAAAAAAAGCTATTGTACATTTCTCTACAGTCAGGTCAGTTCTTTAGTAATAACAGCAGATCAATGTGACCGTTTTTTTAACTGTACATGCTTATGTACACGTTATACCTGGTTGTTCGACAGGTTATGATTGATGTTGTCAAAAAGCATCACTCGAACTCAGTATGGCAAGTTGTTTTCAACTTCAAAACACAGCAGGCAAGAGGGTTACACCAAGATTTACACACAGACTCTTGTTTCAAAACGTTCCGTCTTACATACACATAACTGTCCTGCTTGGTTTTAAGAACCACATGTTAAACCTTTGAGTAACAGCGAACAAATAAGTCTGTAATACTTACTTACGCTGAAATACCTCACGTCTTCAATGACTACGTTCAGATGTTCTACAAAGAACGAATTGTTGGTCCACTTTTTCCTGTCGCATTTCTTTTTTTGTTTGGTCACCCCCCACACACCCACACACATACACATGAAGAAAACGGAAGTTTAAGTACGCGACGCCAACATCCAATCCCGTCTCGCTGGCTCTGTCCCCGTGGACAAGGGTCATCCTGACTCTCTCCTCCTTCCCTCGGGAAGGATGTGCAGATGGAGGCAGCACAGCGTGGTGATCGTCATCCTTCAGATTTTGTGCTGCTCACGCCGCCAGTGACGCATGTAGATCACCACGGAGATGACGACGATGATGATGATGATGATGCCGGCGAGCAAGCCTCCGATGATGGCCCACACCGAGATGCGAGCGCTGGAAGCTGCAACAGAATTATCGTGCCAATGAAATGAGACGTGCTGCTCCTCCTGTTGTTGTTGGGTGTTCCACAGCTTAACTCTGGGTTCACCCAGAATATCTCTGCACTCTCGTTTCACTCATCATAGCTGGAAATCGCTGTGAGACTGCAGATTTTTTTCCTCTGGAGTTAACATCAGTGCAGACTCCACTCTCCCCAAAAGTCCTTCAGATGAGACTATAAACCGAGGCCCCGTGTGCGAACGCACGCAGAACATCTTGCGCACAGGTTAAATCCTGTTCTGCTTTTTGTAAGAGTAGGCCATAGTGTGCCGGTGGGAACAGATGACAGAATTCACAAAATCGCATACACACGGGGACTAGATGTAAAAAAGCAAATAAGTGCTTATTCCATTATCCTCGATATAAAAGAATAAAATAAAATTTAACATTTTTTTAAATGAACATCACATGGCTTGAACATCTCCACCAACAACAGGTGTCTCTGTAGCAAAGTGGTTAAGACACCCTACCTTAAAAAAAGGCTGCCTTGTGGGGCCTAAACCCCTGAGATTACTTGTTCGAATCCAGGTCTGGGCAGGAGAAAAAATAAATAAACAAATGCTAGCAGCAGAAAATCATCCTGAGCTTATGATTTGGAAACAGCCCAATACCCCTACCCCTGATACATTCTTTTATTTCGAGGATAATGGAATAAGCACTCATGTGCTTTTTTCCATCCTGTCCCCGTGTGAATGCAGTTTTGTACATTTTGTCATCCGTTCACACCAGCACAATGGCCTACTCTTCCAATTAGTGGAACGGGTTTTAACGTGTGTGCAAGATGTTCTGCATGCATTCGCACACGGGACCTCGGTTTATAGTCTCATCCAAAGGACTTTTGGGGAGAGTGGAGTCTGCACTGATGTTAACTCCAGAGGAAAAATCCTCTTGAACGAGAATCGAACCCGGGTCATCAGATCACGAATACATCACTCTAACCACCAGGCTATCCCGTCCCCTTGGAGGAAAGAGGCATCTTCTCTGCAGACAGGACTGCCTGGTGGTTAGAACACTGCGCTTGTGATCTGACGGCTTGAGTTCGAGCCACCACGGAGACACCCGTTCAAGGGGATTTTTAATAATAATAATAATAATATATGGAATTTATATAGCGCTGAATCTTGTAAAAAACAAACAAATCGATTTTTCCCCTGGAGTTAACATCAGTCCTGACTCCACTCTCTCAAAAGTCCTTCAACATGGTCCAATAAGCAAAACCAGTGTGATTATCTCACCAATGATGAACATCAAAGCTCTAGTCAAAGAACAAAAAATATTGTTTTTTTAATATTTGAAATAAACCCACGATCCCATGAGCAAATACTGAGACAACATTTTGAGCACAGGTGGAAACCTGTTCTGCCTTTCGGAAGAGTAGGCCATGTGTGTCTGTGGGAACAAATGACAAAGCCTACAAAACTGCATGCACACTTAGACTGGATGTAAACAACAACAACAAAAGACACATGATAGCTTAT
The DNA here is from genome assembly GCA_028751875.1 of Rapana venosa. Taxonomy (NCBI): domain Eukaryota; kingdom Metazoa; phylum Mollusca; class Gastropoda; order Neogastropoda; family Muricidae; genus Rapana; species Rapana venosa. The sequence continues at coordinate 3,680,438 of CM054160.1, read as the reverse complement.
TATCCTCAAATTAAAGAATTTTATTAAAACAAATCAACAGAAGAAAGAAAGACCCTTCTGCTGTCAATGTTTCCCTTCACAGTCTTTCCTCTATAACAGAATACAGAAAATCCCCGCAGTTGGAATGTGGCTATCTTAGCAGAGTGTAAAAAATCTCACCACTGGAGAACCTTGCAGCTCTAGCCAAGGAACAAAAAATACACCACCATAATTATATCTTATGCACACATCTTCTTCTTCCTTTTTTTGTCATGTTTTTCTCCCAGAGGAGGTTTGACATTGATGAGCCTTCTCCATCTCTCTCTGTTTTGAGCTTCCTCCTTATTCATGCCCCTTTCTCTAAGATCATCTGCAATACAGGCAGCCCAGGTCTTGCTAGGTCTTCCCTTTGGTCTCTTTCCATCCACTACGAAGTTCATCGCTCTTTTTATGATGTGGGTGGTCTTCTTTCCGTTGAAACAGATGACAAAATTTACAAAACCGCATACACACGGCGACTGGATGTAAAAAAAGCACACGAGTGCTTATTCCATTATCCTCGATATAAAAAAATAAATAAATAAATGAACGCGCCCAAACCAGCGCAGACTATTGCCACTAGCTACAGACTTCAGATCATCAACGATGCACATTCTCCATTAGATTTTACACACACACACACACATACAAATATATACATACATTCTGACATACCTGCTCCGTCGATGAAGAACTGCAGCTCGAAGCCTCCAGTGTTCCAGCGATCATCGGCGGTGAAGATGAGGAGCATGTGCCGGCCTGTGCTCATGAACTGAGGGGTCTCCCCCCCACACCACCGACCCAGTGACTTCTCCAAACTTTTCTCCTTCCCTGCCGTTCAAACAGTTCGTCTTTTTATTATGATAATGGTGAGAATGGTGAGGAGGAGGAGGAGGAGGAGGAGGATGATGATGATGATGATGATGATAAAATAATGATGGTGATGTTGATAACAACAATAATAATAATGATGGTGGTGATGATGATGATGATGATGATGATGATGATGATGATGATGATGATGGTGGTGGTGGTGGTGGTGAGGATGACAACAACAACAATAATAATGATGGTGATGATGATGATAATGATGACGACGACAATAATAAAATAATGATGGTGATGTTGATGATGAAATAATTATGATAACAATGATGATGATGATGATGATGATAGTAATAAACAACAACAATGATGATGACAACAACAACATTTTTTTAAAAATAATGATGGTGATGATAATGAAATAATACTAATAACAATTATGATGATGATGATGATAATAGTAATAAACAATGATGATGATAATAACAACGATATGGTGATGGTGATGATGATGATGACGACGAGAACAACAACAATAATAATAAGATGATGATGATGATGATGACAACGATAGTAGTAGTAGCAGTAGTAGAAGTAGTAGTAGTAGTAATACTAGTAGTAGTAGTAGTAGTAGTAGTAATGTATGCAATTCATATAGCAGTGAATCTTGTAAAGCAACGAACCACAATGTCTACATTCAAATCATTTACACTCATGCAATCACCCACAAATAAAGATGAACATATAACAAATCTATGCACACACACACACACACGCGAGTGCACGTGCGCACACACGCTGCATACTTAAACAGGGTTATGGTGGCTGTTGAAGAGTATGGATAGATTATGAGGGACGGAAGATCTTAGGAAATAAATGTGTTTTGAAGCTGTTGGATTTTAAAGTATCAAATGTAGGCTTTTGGCGAAAGGATAGAGGGAGGTCATTCCAGGTTGCTGGACCACAAATAGAGAAAAAGCGACATATGACAGTGGTTTGTTTGAATCTTGATATTCAAAAGTTCAGAGTATCCAGAGCCGATTCAGAAATGGGAATAAACATTGAAAACAAACAGCATTTTAGTGTCATAGCAACACCAAGCTTGTAGCTTACGATGCGCTCAAATGAACAACGAAAAATTAACATGAACATGATGGTTGCTGAGCTGCAAAGTATAAAACCCATAAAAAATTTGCATTGACTGCAATCTTTGCTTATATTTGCATCAATTGCAATCTTTGCTCATGTTTGCATTGCCTGCAATCTTTGCTAATGTTTGCATCAATTGCAATCTTTGCTAATGTTTGCATTGCCTGTAATCTTTGCTAATGTTTGCATCAATTGCAATCTTTGCTATCGTTTGCATCAACTGCAAATCTTTGCTAATGCTTGCATTAATTGCAATCTTTGCACTGACTGCAATCTTTGCTAATATTTACATAGATTGCAATCTTCACTAATGTTTGCATTGACAGCAATATTTGCTAATGTTTGCATTGACAGCAATATTTGCTAATGTTTGCACTTACAGCAATCTTTGCTAATGTTTGCAATCTTTGCTAATGTCAGCAGTCACATTTATCGTTATTTTCATTATCATTCATTAATTAAGCACCATGTCACTGTGATCATTGTCCTCCTCTCGATTATGACTGTAACCATCAACTTCTCTATGATGGCGGGATAGCTTAGTGGTTAGAGCATTGCACTCGCAATTTGATGGCCCAAGATCGAGCCTGGTTTGAGCCACCTTCGCCTGTTCAAGGGGATTTTTCCCTAGAGTTAACATCAGTACCGACTCCATTCCCCTGAAAGTTGTTCGGATGAGACTATAAATAGATACCATATATGCAAACACATGCAGAACATCTTGTTCATACATTAAAACCTGTGCTGCCTTTCAGAACACCACAACACTGATGATATCCACTACTTATACACATGGCATTCAACAAAGTAACCTAGCATCAATTTTTTTGTCTCATACTAACAGCAGCATCACTGCAATACTGATTACCGATAATATCCAACATAATCATGGCATATAATAATAATAATATATGGAATTTATATAGCGCTGAATCTTGTAAAACAAACAAATCTTATAGTTGAGTTAAGTCAAAAACACTTCAATCATCTCATGAAGGGCAATTACAACAAAAAACATAAAGTAACGTACCATCATACACACGAACCATGTCGGAACAGTCCCCCTCCATCTCCGTTTTCAGCACCTTCACCACCACCAGCTCCCCCTCCGGGGCCGTCAGCAGCCATTCACAGTAGCTGTTACTGTCAAACCAAACGCATCAACCAATCACAGTCACCCTCATATGATTGCTTTCATGTGATGCATAATTTTCCACCAATCACAGTTAGCATTTTATGACCGCTATCATCTGATGGATATTTTTCCACCAATCACAGTCAGCTTTTTAGTTTTTCTATTATTTGATTAATGATTTTCAACCAATGATAGTAAGCGTTTTATAATTGCTATGATGTGATGCTTAAATTTCAACCAATCATAGACGGCCTTTTAGAACTACTGTTATTAGATGGCTATTTTCTTTTTTAACCAATCACAGTTTGCATTTTATAATTGATATCATGCAATGCATAATTTTCAACCAACAATTTTCAGTCAGGATCTTATGTCTGCTATTTTTTCATGGATGATAATAAGTATTCCACCTATCAAAGTCACCCTTACATCTGTTTCCACACACAGCCATTCGTCGATTATAAGCAGGCATATGTAACAGTCTACCACTCATACTCCAGTCTTTCATAAATTGTAATCTGATAATTATACATGACATCTAAGGTAGGCCTGCACTTACACAAGGTAATACAAGGGGTAATTGGGCAAGAAAAGAGGTAACTAATAGAATGGGTAATTAGGTAGTAGATGGGGTTATTTGAGTAATAGAGGGGATAATCTGGTAATAAAGGTGAAAAGTGTGTAATATATGGGGTAACTGGGCAACAGAAGGGGGTAATTTATGTCACAGATTGGGGTAATTTGAGGCACCGTGGTCGAGTGGTTTAGGCGGTCAACTCGTGATCCAGAGGTCGCGGGTTCAATCCCCGCTCGGCTCGGTGTTGTGTCCTTGGGAAAGACACTTTACTCCTATTTTCCTCACTCCACCCAGGTGTACAAGTGGGTACCAGCTCTGCTGGGGAAGTATCTGGCGACAGACTAGCGTCCTGTCACAGGGGTGGTGAAAAACCATCAGTTCGCTTAACGCTACAGAAACCGGGGTAAGCTCCGGCTCTATGGGCCTTCTGGCTCGAAAGAACATACTTTTTTTTATGGGGGTAATTTATGGTAACAGAAGGGATATAGGTATGTCTGCACTTACATGAGGAAACAGAAGGAGTAATCAGATAGGCCTGTGTTTACATGGGATGGTTAAAGGTGGGTTCAACTGCACTTACATGGGGAAACAGAAAGGGTGAATGGGTAGGTCTGTACTTCACAATGGGAAATAGAAAGGTGAATGGGTAGGTCTGTGCTTTACAATGGGAAATAGAAAGGGTGAATGGGTAGGTCTGTACTTCACAATGGGAAATAGAAAGGGTGAATGGGTAGGTGTGTACTTTACAATGGGAAACAGAAAGGGTGAATGGGTAGGTCTGTACTTCACAATGGGAAATAGAAAGGGTGAATGGGTAGGTCTGTACTTCACAATGGGAAATAGAAAGGGTGAATGGGTAGGTG
>CM054160.1:3640871-3665871 GCA_028751875.1 Rapana venosa | reverse complement strand
AATCGATCGCAATCAGACTGAATCAAGCGGTGCTAGTTTTTGCTGGATGGACTTCTTCGCTACTCGGCGATTTCGACGTCACAGATTGTTTTACTTTATTTTGACGCAACGAGGCTTCAAAATAACTGTTGTTGAGTCAAATCGCTATGCTGCTGAATACTTTGCATCACATGAAATCAAGCGATCTTTGTATTTTTCGTCATAGAAAGCCACCACTTCGCACATTCCGCCATGACGGTCACGATGGCGTCGATCCTTTCGCTGAACTTTTCCGAGTATTTGGTGACCGTTAAAGCGATACAAACTCCTTATTTTTTTAAAACTAATGTCAAGAAATAGTGTTTACCTAATCATGACATTTATGCACCGCAAGAACTTTGCTTATCGTGTTAAAATCGATCTGGGGCCCTGACGATGGAACAGTGATCAGTAGTGCGCACACGATTTTTTTTTTTGGATTTTTTTTTACATAATCATAATCACTACACATTATTATAAAATTACACTCATTTAAAAGCATATTATCTGTTCTTTCCAGTGATATATAGCTTAACACATTTAATTCAGTTTTATATATCAATATCAAGGGTTGTTTGAGCCCACCCTCCTCCAAAACAATGCTAGCCAATGTTAATTCAGCCAATAGAAGTGAGGCTTGTTGCTGCATATTCAGCGCTACTAGGGTTAAGACATCACAGTAAAATTTTCTTGTTATTATTCTCCAAACCATGAAGCAATACATTCCAAGAACTCCTTCTTCTGTTTACCATCAACTGGGCCATAAAATTGCGAGGAAACTGCATGAAAACAAAGGAGAGAAGAGGACCACTTTATAAACCGCCATTTAATCCTAATAATGAACAAAAAAAAACCATTATAACCCAAAATTACCATTGTAACCCGGAGTTCAGCAAGCGGTACCAAAGAGAAGAACAAAAAATATCCTTTGCAATACACAAAATCTCACCATTAGTGAAACCTCAGATGCTCTCATCTGCGCCAAGGCGAGAAACTAAGGGTGCGAGAGAAGAAAAAATGTATCCTTCTGTCAATTTTCGACTAAATTTCCAAGTCAAGCAAGAAACAGAGATGGGCCCATTGTGGCGCCATGTAGATACAGCGTTGGTCGGAGAAATCAAGTTTTAACTGGACTGTGCGCAGGGGATATATTAACCAAGGGAAACCATACTGAGGATGACAGTGTTTGTCGACTGAATTGCTCCCAGGATCACCAGTAGTGATGTTGGCTGTGAACCGTTGTGTGCCGCAGCCTCACGATCATTGCTCCGCTGAACAAGGGGTTGTAACCTGAAAGACCCGCCACAGCGCTAGGTATTTACCATATTAATATATTATAATCTGAATGTATGGAATTTATATAGCGCTGATCTTTAAAGCAAAAATCAAAGGCAACTCTCTTGTTCCGATTTATTACCACTTTTAAGTCACGGCAGATTTCTCTCCGTGAAACTTAGCGCCCAGTACCACCACCAGTTAAGGATGGGGAAATTCCGTCGCCAACAGCGTGCGTCACGACCTTTATGCGCAACTTATTGTTTCCCTCAGATCTTTTTTCTACTTTTTCGAGACACGGCCCTGGTTTTTACTCCTTCTAACCAAGGACCCGACCACGAATGGCCCAACAACTATAACTAATATGGGGTAAATTTTCGGTAAACTAGAACCGCCCGCCAACACTCAGACCGGACTTCGCCCTTAAATGACACGCGTTCCTCTATTCGTATACCCATATGTTTCTTCCGTTGCGGATGAGACTATAAACGAGGCCCCGTGTGCCAACGCACCAGAACATCTTGCACGCACACGTAAATAAACCTGTTCACTGTTTCGTAAAGATGGGCCATTTAGTGCGGTGGGAACCGATACCGAATTATACAAAACTGTATACACACGGGGACTGGGGACTAAAAAAAAAGCACATGATTGCTTTATTCCATTATCCTCGATATAGAAGAATATAAATAAAATAAATAGATGTAAAAAAGCACATAAGTGCTTGTTCCATTATCCTTGATATCTATCTATCTATCTGTCCCGTAGTCTGACGACCGTGGGGGCACCCTCAAAGACTCAACAACCAGTTCCCTCCATTCCTCTCTCTCTTCTGCCTTTCTCAGGGTTTTGTTGAGTTCTAGGCCTGTCCATTCGCTGATGTTATCCTCCCAGCTCTTCCTTGGTCTGCCTCTTCTTCTTCCTCCTTGGACAGTGCCTTGTAAAATTATCTTTGCAAGTCCTTTGGATCTTGTGACATGCCCATACCATTTAAGTTTCCTTGATATAAAAGAATAAAATCAAATTAAAAAATTTTTTAATAACATAAATATTCACAAAAGCACACACATGCGCACACGACACAAATGCACACACTGGCTTCCTTGTCTTAAAATTTTTTTGTGTTTCTGTCCTCAGCTAGAACTTTTAGGTTCACCAAAGGCGAGAGATGGTGAATGCAAACGTTTTTATCCACCATGAAGGTAGCCACATTCCAACTTCAGGGTATGGTGTCTAAACACGACACCTGTGTGTATGCGATTTGTTTGTGGGGAGTTTTTTTGTCATCCATTCCTACAGGCACAAAATGGCCTACTCTTCCGAAATGCGAAACAGGTTTTTTAACATGTGCACACAAGATGCTCTGCATGTGATATCTTCAGTTTAACGTCTATTCACATTTAGTGATTTTAGACGGAAAAAAGTAATCTAAACAAGAGAACGCAAACAATAATAGAAAAGTGTCAGATAACGGTACTTAATAAAAAACTAACATACTACAAAAACTGAATTATCAGACTTCTTATCAATCCTCTGCATGTGTCCTTACACAGGAACCTGGGTTTATAGTCTCATCTGAAGGACTTTAGGGGGAGTGGAGTCAGTACTGATGTTAACTCCAGAGGAAAAAATCCTCTAAAAACAGGCGCCTCAGTGGTGGCTCAATCCTGGGCCATCAGATCACGAGCACAAAGGTCCAACCACTTGGCTATTCTTTCCCCCGTCTTATAAATAACCAGAGGTAGCATAATTCTTCTTCTTTGTTGAATGCTCAGACACCAACAACTATTGTCTGTCACATGAGCGAAAATGTGTCACGCTGCCTTTAAGAGCCTGACAAAATCAGGCCCAGAAAATCCTACTTCAACATAAGAGAGAATTATCTTTTAACCTGTACAGCGAGATGGGCTACAAGGCTTCCGATCATGGCTTCCAGGGTAAACTGCCATGGGCAAGGGTCATGGAGTTGCATAGGTCAGGTTCGACCATCAATCAACTATCATTGTAACCTTCTGGAAAAGTGCCTCCTTTCCATTTGGTAGCGTCCCTCAAATGTCTAACTTCCATTCCTTTGTGTGATTAGCGTTACTAGGAGTGATAACGATCTGGAAAGGAATGTTGTTGACACCAACCTAAAGGAGTCAGTTGTTAGAAGTGATAGGCTAGTCACCAATGTAATGATGGTGAATGAAGTGGAGCCTTATCTCACACTACCAATGCCTCTAACACATGCTGCTTTGCCTTGTTGTTCATTCTGTTCTGTGTCTCTGCCATGAAAGGGGTGTAGTTGATGAAGAGTGGAGGGTGGGGTGGCTTACCTGTCAGGGAGTTTTTTCAATACAATTTGTGGGATATCTCCTGCTACATACTAGGTAATGACTTTTTGTTTCTTGAATCACATTCTACATCGTCTCTACTTTCCAAAAATGTATAGGTTTACCTATCTAGTGTTAATCATAAGCGTGTAAAAACCCTAAAACAGAACAAAGGTAGCCGTGCTAAAAATTCTTGTTTTAAGTGCAATTCCTGTGAGCACCAATAATTATATCCACATGAATAAAGCTAAGTCTTTCTGGGGAAAAAGGCAAAAGAATGGACCAAGAAGCAGAAAATAGACAAGAAGGAGGAGGTGCCAGGAAGAAAAGGAGGAACAAGGCAGAAACAATAGAGAGAGATAGAAAACACAAAATTCTAGCACAGAAATTTCCAGAAGGTGGGGATGCTGTTTATACGACAGGCCCCCGGCATCCTAACGGGGATAGCAAAAATCCCTTCGGATGAGACAATAAACCAAGGTCCTGTGTGCGAACGCACACACAACATCTTGCGCACATGTTAAAATCCTGTCAGCTTTTCGAAAGAGTAGGCCAATTGTGTGCCGGTGGGAACAAATGACAAAATTTACAAAACTGCATACACACGGGACTGATGTAAAGAAAAAAAGAGAATGCAAATGAGTGCTTATTCCATTATCCTTGGGGGAAAAAAAAGTCATCTGAGCGCTTTGATTTGTTGCTTTACAAGATTCAGCGCTATATAAATTCCATACATTATTATTAGTATAAATCAGAAAGGCAGGTGTGCAGATGTTGCTCACCATCATAGAACCTCATTCCTCCATCCCCGCAGGGTATGGCCGCCTTGTCTGCATTCACCACGTCCAGGCGAAGAGTCTGGAATCGCTTCTGAGACCACAGACGTACTGAGCATGGCTGAACCCCACTGCACATCATAATGATGATGACCATAATGATGACGATAATGATGATGATAATGGTAGGCATCCATCAGTATCGTAAGACTATGGATTTGCGCTCTAGGTGTTTATCCTCCAGAGCGCAAAGCCTGGGTAAGTAAGTGTGGAGGGCAAGCTGTTACCCATGCAGCAGATACCTCCCCACCCCCCACACGTCGCTGGAATGGTCCATCGGAAAGGCAATCGCCGATACACATGGTTCCAGTGCCGTGGCAGGAGTTACCAGAACGATGCTGTATACAGTTCTTAAGATCCGACCGACCTCTGGGATGGTGTCTAAACTTGACACCTGTGTGCATGCTGGGTTTGGGGGGTTTTTGTCATCCGCTCCTACCGGCACACAATGGTCTATTCTTCCGAAAGGCGGAACAGGGTTTTAACGTGTGCGCAAGATGTTCTGCATGTATTTGCACACTGGGCCTCAGTTTATAGTGCATAGCTAAAACACTGAGGTTCACCTGAGGGGAATCTGCTTTTAAGTGACCGTTTTTACCAACCACTGAGGTAGCTGCATTCCGACATCGGGGAAATACCAAACATTTTAATGTAGGCCTTGGCTTTCAGCTTACATCAATAACTGACTCACACTTTTCAGCCTGGGCCATAAAATCTATGACAATGGAAGACAATGTCCCTATAAACACACACACAATAATTCACCGCCAGAATGCATCAACGGGCTACTCAAGTCGTATCTGGAACTTCCCGAAATCGAAATGTGGCTACCTTTAACAGTGGGCAAAATTGGTTGCATACGCAAAATCTCACCAATGGCAAACCTTGGAGCTATAGCCAAGGAACAAAAAAACAAAACAACCAACAAGACAACTGGTAGGTTAACCAACAAACAAGGAAAAAAAACCCAAAAAAAACAAACAAAAGAAAAAACAACAAACATAAAAAACCCAAAACATCACAAATCAACAAAAGAAAAAACCCCAAACAAACAAAAATCTGGGACAGTGTGAGGTGAGCCTTAATGATGTACTACTACTACTACTACTGCTACCAATGATAATGATATGGAATTCGTATAGCACTAAATCTTGTCAAGTCAAGTCAAGTCAAAATGATCTTTATTGAGGGTTAAAGAGTAAGCTTACAAGTTTTTTTCTTCCTGCCTTATGTTGTAGGGGACGGGATAGCTCAGCGGTCAGAGCACTCGCTTTCCCCCAGCCAGGTTAAGCAACCTCGAGCGTGGTTACCAGTTGGATGGGTGACCGTTTGTGTGCCTTGGCTTCAGTACAATCACCCAGCTGTAAATGGGTACCTGTCCTCTTCAAGGTCAGGGAAGGTAAAGCAGCGAGGGAGAGGAGATGGGCGCCGCCCTCAATATGCTGGCCCCTGGAGAAGTGAGGTCTCTGACACCTCGCTTCCCTACAACCACACAGGTTATGGGACACCTTTACCTTTACTTTAACGTCAGTACTGATTCCTCTCCCTCAAAAGTCCTTTGGATGAGACAATAAACTAAAGCAGGATGAGGAATAGTGTGTTTGTGAACATCCTTTTAAAGCAAAAGAAGACAAAATTATGCCTTAACACTTCAGAACAAGGCAGAAGGGAGAGGAGATGGGTGCCACCTTCAATATGCTGGCCCCTAGAGAAGTGAGGTATCTGACGCCTCGCTCCCCTACGAACTTATAGGTTATGGGACACCTTTACCTTTTTTTTTAACCTATGTAGTAAAGCAAACAAATCAAAGCCCTTGTAAAAAAATAAAATAAAAATGTCATCTGAGTGCTTTGATTTGTTGCTTTACAAGATTCAGCGCTAAATAAATTCCATACATTATTATTATTATTAATATTACTATCACTATTATTATTATTGTTATTATTATCTTATTTGTACTCACCGCACAGAGGTGGTGTAAGGAAAGGAGATGAAGGTGGCTCGGGACGACACCTGCAAGGTGGGTATGCTGGAGTCACTGCACCCCACTGCAAAAACACCCCCGGGCGTCATCGTTTGTGCCAAACATTCCAGGCATGAAAATGACACGTTAAAGCAGAGACAAATCTGATATCATTTCTCAGTTTTGAGATAATAAAAGTATATGAATTTGAATCTGATAGGAAGAAAAGACAGAAAAGAAGGGTGGGAGGGGAAGCAGTTTGTTTGGGACTCCCCCCCCCCTCCCCCCACAAAATGGAAAAGGGTATATATGTAATAGACATACATAAATAGATCAACACACAGTCAGAAACACCTGCATGAATATATGCGTTCATTCATACACATACAACCACACACAGTCAAAACACATGCATGAATATATGCATTCATTCATACTCATACAACCACACACAGTGAAAACACATTTATGAATATATGCGTTCTTTCATACACATACAACCACACACAGTCAAAACACCTGCATGAATATATGCGTTCTTTCATACACATACAACCACACACACACACACACACACACACACACACACACACACACACAAACTCACTCATACACACACACACACCTGAAAAAAAAAGTTTTGCTTTGACTTAAACTTTGACACACATACACAGATGGAGAAGGCTCATCAATGTCAAACCTCCCCTGGGAGAAACATGACAAAAAAGGAAGAAGAAGATACACACACAAACAACATGCACGCACACACAAAATCAAATCATCTATAATACCACATACACAAGCCCAATCCCACTCACATTTCCTGGAACGTGCCAAAGCACGCACACGCAGAATTTGCCAATTGGTGTCAGGTCGCAGCAAGGTGAAGGTCACAAGGGCTTGAGGTCGTGAGGTGGTGATGACCTCGAAAGGGTCAGTGCCATAACACCAGGACAAGATTCGAGGGCTGGATTCATTCGGACCTGTCATGGGGGGAAAAAAAGGAGTTGGTTTTTTTTGTAGTTTTTGTTGTTGCTCAGCTAGAGGTCCGAGGTTCACCAGTGGTTATTTATTTTATTTTATTTTATTCTTTTATATCGAGGATAATGGAATAAGCACTCATGTGCTTTTTTACATCCAGTCCCCGTGTGTATGCGGTTTTGTAAATGTTGTCATCTGTTCCCACCGGCACACAATGGCCTACTCTTATGAAAAGCGGAACAGGATTTAACCCGTGCGCAAGATGTTCTGCATGCGTTCGCACACGGGGCCTCGGTTTATAGTCTCCTCCGTGGTGAAATTTTGTGTATGCAACTGCCCCCTCCCCCACCACCATTAAAGTAGCCGCATTCCAACTTCAGGGATACAACTGGCAACTGAACCTTCCAATTTTGCAAAGGCAGTCTGGAGGTACCGTCCTGCTCTTTCCGATTTTCAACTGTCCAGGGTTCTTTTTATGTGCACAAGTCTGTAAGCACTCGGGTCTGATTGGTTTAGAGTCTCTTCCAAAAGGCTCGACATTTAGTTCGATTTTCCCGTCAAACTTGGGAGGAAAGTGCAAGGCAGGGAATCGAACCCAGAAACTTGACGGTTTAACTGTAAGGCAGGTGAACGTCTAAACCATCCTGCCACCTTCCTTCCCACTGTTCCTTTTGACACGCGTAAATGATCTTCTGCATGCATTTATCTATGATTTTAATTTAATTCTATTCTTTTATATCGAGGATAATGGAATAAGCACTCATGTGCTTTTTCACATCCAGTCCCCGAGTGTATGCGGTTTTGTGAATTCTGTCATCTGTTCCCACCGGCACACAATGGCCTACTATTACGAAAAGCGGAACAGGATTTAACGCGTGCGCAAGATGTTCTGCGTGCGTTCGCACACGGGGCCTCAGTTTATAGTCTCATCTGAAGGACTTTTGGGGGGAGAGTGGAGTCTGCACCGATGTTAACTCCAGGGGAAAATATCCCCTTGAACAGGAATCGAACCCAGGTCGTCAGATTGCGAGCACAATGTTCTGACCACTAGGCTATCCCACCCCCCAAGCACTTGAAGTTGACCCAGGAGAGCTTTTTGGGGGGTAAAAATCCCAACCCTTTACACATCAAATGCTGCTGCCAAGATTTGAACCCATGACTTGAAGGACTCGCTGGGATGGTAGTCAAACGCTCAGCTGTAGAATCCTCCCTTTTCCTCTGAGTTCCCTTATGGGGTGGGGTACATATTGTATTGTATTGTATTGTGTTGTGTGTGTGTTTTGTATTGTGTTGTATTGTATTGTTTTGTGTTATATTGTTGTGTTGTATTGTATTGTGTTGTTTTGTGTGGTATTGTGTTGTGTTGTTTTGTATTGTTTTGTATTGTATTGTTTTGTATTTTGTTGTGTTGTATTGTTTTGTGTTGTATTGTTTTGGTTTGTTTTTTGTATTGTATTGTTTTGTATTGCGTTGTGTTGTTTTGTATTGTTTTGTTTTGTGTTGTATTGTTTTGTATTGTTTTGTTTTGTGTTGTATTGTTTTGTATTGTTTTGTTTTGTGTTGTATTGTTTTGTATTGTATTGTATTGTATTGTGTTGTTTTGTATTGTATTGTGTTGTTTAGTATTGTTCTGTGTTGTATTGTTTTGTTTTGTATTGTATTGTATTGTATACCACTTTAAGTCACAACAGATTTATCTCATTGCATAGTGTCAGGTCTTCTCCTGCGCTTGTCACTCTGCAGGAGGTCTGCCTGCAGGCTTCAACTGACACATTCGAACTTCAGAACAGATTATTTAGTAGAAGAAGAAGAAGAAGAAGAAGAAGAAGAAAAATGTATGGAACTTATATAGCATTGAATCTTGTAAAGCAACAAATCAAAGCGCTCAGATGACTTCTTTTTTTTTCCGGAAGAGTAGGCCATTGTATGCCGGTGGAAACAGATGACAAAATTGACAAAACTGCATACACACAGGGACTGGATGTAAAAAAGCGCATAAGAGCTTATTCCATTATCCTCGATATAAAAGAATAAATAAATAAAATAAAAAAATTCCCCTTAGAGACACTATGACCTCCCTTTTTTCTTGACACTGTGACTTCTACTCACAGTCCCTAAATCGGAAATCTCCGCTGGGACGTTGATATAATCACAACAAAACATTGTGTGTCGGTAGGAACAGATGACAGAATTTACAAAACTGCATACACACAGGGACTGGATGTTAAAAAAAGCACAAAGGTGCTTATTCCATTATCCTCGATATAAAAGAATAGATAAAGGAAAAGGTAAAGGAGTCCCATAACCTATAAGGTCGTAGGGGAGCGAGGCGTCAGAGACCTCACTTCTCTAGGGCCAGCATATTGAGGGCGGCGCCCATCTCCTCTCCCTCGCTGCTTTACCTTCCCTGACCCTAAAGAGGCAGGTACCCATTTACAGCTGGGTGAACTGGGGGAACTGTACTGAAGCCAAGACGCGCAAACGGTCACCCATCCAACTGGTAACCACGCTCGACGCTGCTTAACTTGGCTGGGGGAAAGCGAGTGCTCCGCCCACTGACTTATCCAGTCCCCATGAAAAGAATAAAAGATGGGGAAAAAAACCAGGGTGGGCCTCTTACCATCGTAGATGGTGACATTGCCGTCTGCACACTTGATGGGGCTGTAGAGCTCCAGCATCATCATCTGACCCGCGTCGTCCCGACTGGAGGTCAACAGATAGCTGCACTCCACCTTCTCGTACCTGCACAGGTATGGCATCACCATGACGACACGTCCTCTATTGGTAATTATTTTAAGTATGGAATTATGAATACTGGGGGGGGAGGGGGGATTCCTAGTTATGTTGATTCTATTGCACAAATATGGCGACATTATGTCGACATGTCATCCATCGGAACTGTTAAAAATAACAGGAATCCTAGTTACATTTCATTTTTGCACAACTTTGACATTGTAATGTCGACATATCATCCATTGTTAACTGTTAAAAGTATGGGTTCATGAAGATGATACAGAAAAAATAACATACTACCCAGTTTGGTTGATTTTTTTTGCACAATCATCATGGTCAACCGTCACCTAAAATTTTGGAAAAGAACAGATTCAAAACACTAAAAACTGAAAAAGACAAATAATTTTTTTTCCAAAAAAGAACTTTAAAAAAGGAATAGATTCATGAAGATAATACAGGCAAAAAATTCCTAGGTAGGTTTAAATTTAAAAACAGTATGGATTCATGAAGACAATACAGGAAAATAAACAAATGGCAAATTCACAGTTAGGCCTATTCTTTTCCACTCCTGAAGTTATGCTGACAGAAGAACAAAAACAAACAAACAAAAACAAGCCCAACACACACAAAACAAGCCCAAAGAAAACACACACACACATTTTTTTTTTTAAACCCCAAAGAAAACAAAACAAAACAAGAAAAGAAATATCTATGTCAGAACTGCGTAACAGCTGCATAGCAAGAATATACGCAAAATTCTGCTTGAAACTGTATGAGGGTTTGGTTTGGTTTTGTTCTTATGAGTGACAGAGTGTGTGTGTGTGTGTGTGTGGGGGGGGGGGGGAGGCATTATTTCATTTCTTTGTTTGCTTTTGATTTTGTTTTGGTCTTTATGTTGTTTTGGGTTGTTGGGGGAGGGGTTTTGGTTCTTTTTTTTTTCTTTTTTTTTTTTTTTTTTTGGGGGGGGATTTTTTGTTTGGGTTTGTTTGCTTGTTGGTTTGGGTGTTGTTGTTGGGGTTTTTTGGGAGGGAGGAGGGAGGGGGTGTTTGTTTATTTGTCTGTTTTAAATCAGCAATCATGAAATCATTTTCTTTACTTTCTACATGAAATTTCAGTTCTTTTAGGATCCACACTCACATGTCATTTTTTTTTTCCACACTCACATCTCATCTGACTCCGTGTAGCTTGGAAGGTCGATGAAGAGAGGGTTGAAGGACGTTTCCAAGGTGACGGTTTTGCCAGGGTCACACTTGCTGGAGACTAGCGGCAGAGAAAAACAACCAAAAAAAGAACACCAAATTTACACTTGACAATTCAACATCAAAAAACCACAAGTGTTTCAACATCAGTCCCAAAGAGCAGGGGTAGCCTAATGGTTAGAACACTGCCTTCCAGATCCAACAGCCTGGATTTGAGCCACCAAGAAGGTACCCATCCAAGGGGATTTTTTTTGTTTATTTATTTATTTATTTATTTATACCACTTTAAGTCACGGCAGATTTCTCTGCGTGAAATTCGGGCTGCTCTCCCCGGGGAGAGCGTGTCGCCACAAGACCAGCGCCACCCTTTTTCTTTCTCTTTTTTTTCCTGTCTGCAACAGTATTTGTTTCCCTATCAGAGTGGCTTTTATCTACAGAATTTTGCCAGGGACAACTCTTTTGTTGCCGTGGGTTCTTTTACGTGCGCTGAATAAATTTGTGTAAATTTTATCGTCTCATCTGAAAGACTAGCACCCAGACCACCACTCATGATCTAATGGATGGGGAAAAAGTTTCGGGTCCAAACGGGATATGAACCACTGCACACTTCCGACCCGGACTTTTTGCTTTCTAGACAGGCCCGTTACCTCTAGACCACCGATCCACTGGGGTTACCATCAGAACCAACTCGGCTCCCCCGAAAGTCTTTCAGATGAGACCATAAACCAAGGGTCTGTGTGCAGATGCATGTATAGCTTCTTGCACACAGATTATATAACCCATTCTGCCTTTCGGAAGAGTAGGCCATTGAGTGCGGGGTAGGAACGGTTGACAAAATTTACAAAAACGAGTGTACACTGATGTCAGGTTTGGATATCAACCCTGAAGTCGGAATGCAGCTACCTTAAGGGCTGGCAATCCTCGAAGTTAGAATGTGGATGATACCTTCATGGTGGGCAAAAACAGTTACTTCTTCTTCTTCATGTGCCAGGTCTATTGCAGACATCGGCGATCATGGCCTTCCATTCCTCTCTGTTGTCAGTTCTCCTGATGAGTTCATTGTTGGGGGATTCTTTCCTCGTTGCGTAGCTATTCAGACTGTCTGTGTATTTTGTGCGTTGTCTTCCTCTGTCTTTGGTACGACAAATCTTTCCACACAATATTTGCTTTTCTATTCCATCAGCTCTGTTTATGTGCCAAAAAAATTGTAGTTGTCTTTTTCTGATGGTTTTGAGTAGGGATCTTTTGTACCCGGCCATTTCCATTACTTCTTCATTTGACTTCTTTTCAGTCCATGATATTCTCATAATTCTTCTGATATACCACATTTCTGCTGCTTCAAGTCTTCTTTTGAGGTCTTTTGTCAGCGTCCAGCATTCACATCCGTACAGAAGGATGGACCATACCCAAAAAATATTACCATTAGTGAAACTCTTGAGCTGCAGCTGAGGAATGAAAAAAATCGTGTGCAAAAACAAGTCGTGCGCGCAAAATCTCACCATTGGTGGATCTCCAGTCTCTAACCACAGAATGAAAACAAAATATATCAGTCTTTGTGGAAAATAAACCAAAAACCCTGTCGATCTGTTCATAAGATACACACAAAAAGAATGCCACATAAAACTCTTGAATGATTCCTGCTTTTCTTGTCCAGTCTGAAAGAAGAAAAAAAATGAACTTCAAATTTTCTATCAGATCAAACTGAACTCCAAGCCACAATGTACAAGTCATAACAGTTCTGAGAAAACGTAGAAAGAAAGCTTTGAAAAACATGGAGAGGCAACTTTTCTTTTTCTCTCTCTCTCTCTCTCTCTCTCTCTCTCTCTCTCTCTCTCTCTCCTCTCTCTCTCTCTCTCTCTCCTCTCCTCTCACTCTCTCTCTCTCTCTCTCTCTCTCTCTCTCTCCACACACACACACACACAAACACATACACACCAACACACACACACACTCACAAACACACACAACACCACACACAAACAACACACACACATACATCACATACACACACATGCATACACACACACCACACAAACTACACACAAACACCACACACCACACACAAACACACACACAACACACACATACACCACATACACACACACCACACAAACTACACACAAACCCACACACAGTGACACATACACACACACACACACTATACAACACAACACACATACATCACACACACACACACCACATACACTCACACACACACACACACACACACACACAACCAACACACACACACACACACACTACATACACAAAAACTATCATTCCCTAAGAAAACGCAGGCTATGCAATGAAAGGACTTTGTGATTATCTCCAAAAGCAAGAGCAAACATGATGACTCAATACTGAGGCACACGACAAAACAATGTCATTCACATAGACTTTCTCTCCATCACTGCAAGAGACAGAATTGTCCAATTAATCGGCAACGATCTGCCCATGTTGTAAAAACAAGATGTACCGGTGCCAAAAGAAATCTCTGTTGTTTTCTGATGTACACGACTGTGAATGTGTGGATGCATGTATGCAGAGGTATGTGCAGGCAGACGTGAGACTGTGTGTATGCGTGTGTTTATTTTTATATGCGTGTGCAGGATGTGTGTGAATGTGCTTGTACACACCCACACACACAAACACACACACAACCACACACACACACAGACAGCGCATGCACACACCACACACACACATAGACACACTCACACAAAATCACACACAAAACACACACACAACCACACACACAAACCCACATACACACACACACACGCTCACACAACACACACACAAAACACAACACAACAACCACACACACACACACACACACACACACACACACACACACAACCACACACAAACACATACAAACCCACATACACACACTCACACACAATCACACACACAACCACACACAACCACACACACACAACCACACACACACACACACAAACACAAACATCATAATTCCGGCAGTCCCACTGCTATAATCCTGTTGTTTGAAATAATATTTGTAAGAAAATAAGATAGAGGACAGTAGGAAAAAGAGGGAAGGAGCCTGATAGGATGTGTATGAGTGTGTGAGTGTGTGTTTGCTTGCATGTACACGCAAATATATGTGCACATCCTCACACACATACACACACTCTGCACGTCTCTCTCTCTCCTCCCTCTCGTCTCTCCTCTCCTCTCTCTCTCTCTCTCTCTCTCTCTCTCCATCCCCATCTTTTTATGTTTTGTTGCAATCCATCTTTTCTCCATCCCTTCATCCCTTCTCTCTCTCTCTCTCTCCACTCCCTCCCCCACCCTACTCTCTCTCCCTCCCTACTCTAAAATCACTAAATGTGAACAGATTATAAACATACAACAACAACACACACACAAATCCAAGAACTTAACACCAACAAATCCACTAAACAATCACCTTTTTTATTTAAAAAAACACAGGTACATATCTGTATTCGTGGACTGTACTATCACTTTTTAAAAAAACACAGGTACATATCTGTATTCGTGGACTGAACTATCACTTTTTAAAAAAACACAGGTACATATCTGTATTCATGAACTGAACTATCACTTTTTAAAAAACCACAAGTACATATCTGTATTCGTGGACTGAACTATCACTTTTTTTTTAAAAACACAGGTATATATCTGTATTCATGGACTGAACTATCACTTTAAAAAAACCTACACAGGTACAGATCTGTCTGTATTCATGGACTGAACAATCACTTTTAAAAAACTACAGGTACATATCTGTATTCGTGGACTGAACTATCACTTTTTAAAAAACCACAGGTACATATCTGTATTCGTGGACTGAACTATCACTTTTTAAAAATCCACAGGTACAGATGGACTGAACTATCACTTAAAAAAACAACACAGGTACAGATCTGTAATCGTGGACTGAACTATCACTTTTTTAAAAACCACAGGTACAGATCTGTAATCGTGGACTGAACTATCACTTTTTTTAAAAACCACAGGTACAGATCTGTATTCATGGCCTGAACTATCACTTTTTTTAAAAACCACAGGTACAGATCTGTATTCATGGCCTGAACTATCACTTTTTAAAAAAGAACACAGGTACATATCCATATTCGTGGACTGAACTATCACTTTTTAAAAACCACAGGTACAGATCTGTATTCATGGACTGAACTATCACTTTTTTAAAAAAACACAGGTACATATCTGTATTCATGAACTGAACTATCACTTTTTAAAAAACCACAGGTACATATCTGTATTCGTGGACTGAACTATCACTTTTTAAAAAACACAGGTACAGATCTGTATTCATGGACTGAACTATCACTTTAAAAAACACAGGTACATATCTGTATTCGTGGACTGAACTATCACTTTTTAAAAAACACAGGTACATATCTGTATTCGTGGACTCACATTTCTGCACGGAGTAGTACTTGAGGGCGAAGCCCTGACTGGTCAGGTGAGAGTCTGTGTGGAAGACCAGCAACACAGACTGACCGCTGGACGTAACCACCACTCTCTCCTGTCCACACCACTTCTTCAGCAACGGCTTGGTGTTGTCCAGTCCTTAAAAAAACAAAAAACACATGCATACACATACATAGTCCACAATTCAAGATTGTTGTTGTTTTGGGTTTTTTGGTTCTTCGGCTAAAGTCTGAGGTTCACTAACAGTGAGATTTTTGTGTATGCGACCGTGTCCCCCCCCCCCCCCCCCCCCCCCCCCCCCACCTTCCCCAACGCCCCACCCCTCCATTTAGGTAGCTGAATTCCAACTTCTTTTTTTATTTTTTATTTTATTCTTTTATATCGAGGATAATGGGATAAGCACTTATGTGTTTTTTTACATCCAGTCCCCGTATGTATGCGGTTTTGTACATTTTGTCATCTGTTCCCACTGGCACACAATGGCCTACTCTTACGAAAAGCGGAACAGGATTTAACGTGTGCGCAAGATGTTCTGCGTGCGTTCGCACACGGGGCCTCAGTTTTTAGTCTCATCCGAAGGACTTTTTGGGGAGATTGGAGTCTGCACTGATTTTAACTCCAGGGGAAAATATCCCCTTGAACGGGAATCGAACCCGGGTCATCAGATTGCGAGCGCAATGTTCAACTTCAAGAATTGTATCTAAACACAACACCTGTGTACATTCTAGAGGCTTTCTGTCCTACTCTTCCAAAAGGTGTAATGGGTTCTTAACATGTGCGCAAGATGTTTTGCGTGCGTTCCCACACAGGGCCTCGATTTATAGTACAATCCCAAGGGCTTTGACTTTCAGTTCAATTTTTTTGGTCAAAAACTAGAAAGAATTGGCGAGGCTAAGAACCAAACCCAGAACCCTCACGGTTTACTTGTTGGCAGGTGAAGGTCTTAACCATACTGCCACCTTCCTTTTTTATTCAAGATTCATTATTTGATTATCCTGTGATCCCTGCAGGGGCAGGGAAAATTTCGTGAAACAACATTAACTGTAACACATAAAATAATAATTATATATTCTTCTTCTTCTTCTTTGAACGCTCTGACAGTAACTAGTGTTGTCTGTGATCTGGGCCAAAATGCATTGTGCTGCTGTTAAGCTCCTGAAAAGTTAGGCCCAGCGCTTCCAATTTTGGTGTGGGAGAGAAGTGTTCTGTTTTAAGTGTTTATGGAAAAAAAAGGCAGGAGAATGGACCAAGAAGGCAGAAAAATAGACCAGAAGGAGGTGATAAGAAGAAAAGGAACAAGGCAGAAAGAGAGGGATAGAGAAGAGGGAATTCGTAGCAGTTTCCAGGTGGGGATGCTATTTATACTGAAAAGCCCCCAGCATCCCCATTGCGGGGGGGGGGGAGCAACACATACATAATAATTAGTGCATAATAAAAAGCATTTCAACACTGCATGTGACAGAAATATAAGAGTAGAGTAGTCAGTGTTTTTAACAAGTGTGAGCAACTTGACTCTTGATTATAAGTTTGCTCAAATTCAATACAGACCCTCTTGTCTGAAGAAAACAAAATCATAAAACATCTTGGATACAGACAGCTATGAGGTAAAACATTTATCTGAAGTTCAAAAAAAAAACTTTGGACATTCCATTTTAAAGTGAAACTTATCACTGAGAGTATTCGCATTACCATGATTACAAAACCAGTTTTCTTGTTTGCAATGCTATTCACTCATCTTACACACACACACACACACACACACACACACACACACACACACACACACACACACACACATGCACAATGAATTGGAATGAACTGGATTGGATGTGATGTGTACACACACACAACACACCACACACACTCACAGACTCTCTCACACACACACTCACTCACACACCCCCCCCCCCCCACACACACACACACCTACCCCCCATACACACACACACTCACAGACTCTCACACACTCAGACCTCTCTCTCACACACACACTCAGACTCACACACCTCCCCCCCCCCCCCACACACCTCCCCCCCCCCACACACACACCTCCCCCCCCCCCACACACACACACACCTACCCCCCATACACACACACACTCACAGACTCTCACACACTCAGACTCTCTCTCTCACACACACACTCAGACTCACACACCTCCCCCCCCCCCACACACACCTCCCCCCCACACACACACACACACACCTACCCCCCATACACACACACACTCACAGACTCTCACACACTCAGACTCTCTCTCCACACACACACTCAGACTCACACACCTCCCCCCCCCCCCCCACACACACCTCCCCCCCCCCCCACACACACACACACACCTACCCCCCATACACACACACACTCACAGACTCTCACACACTCAGACTCTCTCTCTCAACACACACACTCAGACACCTCCCCCCCCCCCACACACACCTCCCCCCCCCACACACACACCTCCCCCCCCCCACACACACACACACACCTACCCCCCATACACACACACACTCACAGACTCTACACACACTCAGACTCTCTCTCTCACACACACACTCAGACTCACACACCTCCCCCCCCCCCCCCACACACACCTCCCCCCCCCACACACACACCTCCCCCCCCCACACACACACACACACCTACCCCCCATACACACACACACTCACAGACTCTCACACACTCAGACTCTCTCTCTCACACACACACTCAGACACCTCCCCCCCCCCCCCCACACACCTCCCCCCCCCCACACACACACCTCCCCCCCACACACCACACACACACACCTACCCCCCATACACACACACACTCACAGACTCTCACACACTCAGACTCTCTCTCTCACACACACACTCAGACTCACACACCTCCCCCCCCCCCCCACACACACCTCCCCCCCCCACACACACACCTCCCCCCCACACACACACACACACACCTACCCCCCATACACACACACACTCACAGACTCTCACACACTCAGACTCTCTCTCACACACACACACCTCCCCACCCCCACACACTCAGACTCACACACACTCACAGACTCTCTCACACACACACACACCTCCCCACACACACACACTCAGACTACACACACACTCACAGACTCCTCCACACACACACACACACACCTCCCCACACACACACACTCAGACTCACACACACTCACAGACTCTCTCACACACACACACACCTCCCCCACACACACACACTCAGACTCACACCCCCCCCCACCCTATACACACACACTCACCCACTCACAGACACTCTCACACACCACCCCCATACACACCCACCCACTCACACACCTCCCCCCACAACACCTCCCCCCCCCCCCCCACACACACACTCACAGACTCTCACCCTCCTCACACACACTCACCACCACCACACCCCTCCCCCCACCCACAAACACTCACCTCCCCCCCCCCCACCACACACACACCCCCACCACCCTCACTCCCCCCCCCCCCCCACCACCACCACACCCATCACCCCCCTCACACACACAGAGAGGACTGGACTAGTCCTTCCTACCTACCGTCATACACATCGAAGTGGAAAGACGTTAAAACTAAAGACTACTACTACACACCCAGAGGTCTGGACTAGTCCTTCCTTCCTTCCTACCTACCGTCATACACATCGAAGTGGAAAGACGTTAAAACTAAAGACTACTACACACAGGACTGGACTAGTCCTTCCTACCTACCGTCATACACATCGAAGTGGAAAGACGTTAAAACTAAAGACTACTACGACACACACAAAGGACTGGACTTGTCCTACCTACCTACCGTCATACACATCGAAGTGGAAAGACGTTAAAACTAAAGACTACTACACACAGGACTGGACTAGTCCTTCCTTCCTACCTACCGTCATACACAGCAATGTGGAAAGACGTTGAAACTAAAGACTACTACACACAGGACTGGACTAGTCCTTCTTTCCTTCCTACCTACCGTCATACACATCGAAGTGGAAAGACGTTAAAACTAAAGACTACTACGACACACACAAAGGACTGGACTTGTCCTACCTACCTACTGTCATACACGGCAATGTGGAAATACGTTAAAACTAAAGACTACTACACACAGGACTGGACTAGTCCTTCCTTCCTACCTACCGTCATACATGGCGATGTGGAAAGATGTTAAAACTAAAGACTACTACACACAGGACTGGACTAGTCCTTCCTTCCTACCTACCGTCATACATGGCGATGTGGAAAGATGTTAAAACTAAAGACTACTACACACAGGACTGGACTAGTCCTTCCTTCCTACCTACCGTCATACATGGCGATGTGGAAAGATGTTAAAACTAAAGACTACTACACACAGGACTGGACTAGTCCTTCCTTCCTACCTACCGTCATACATGGCGATGTGGAAAGATGTTAAAACTAAAGACTACTACACACAGGACTGGACTAGTCCTTCCTACCTACCGTCATACACATCGAAGTGGAAAGACGTTAAAACTAAAGACTACTACACACAGGACTGGACTAGTCCTTCCTTCCTACCTACCGTCATACACATCAAAGTGGAAAGACGTTAAAACTAAAGACTACTACGACACACACAGAGGACTGGACTTGTCCTACCTACCTACCGTCATACACGGCGATGTGGAAAGACGTTAAAACTAAAGACTACTACACACAGGACTGGACTAGTCCTTCCTACCTACCGTCATACACATCGAAGTGGAAAGACGTTAAAACTAAAGACTACTACGACACACACAAAGGACTGGACTTGTCCTACCTACCTACCGTCATACACGGCGATGTGGAAATACGTTAAAACTAAAGACTACTACACACAGGACTGGACTAGTCCTTCCTACCTACCGTCATACACATCAAAGTGGAAAGACGTTAAAACTAAAGACTACTACGACACACACAGAGGACTGGACTAGTCCTTCCTTCCTTCCTACCTACCGTCATACACAGCGATGTAGTCCTCGCACTCCCCCTCATCCCAGTTGACCAGGTCGGTGGCCACGGACTCGATCTGCACCACGTGGGAGGGGATGGTGGCGCTCAGAATCCACTGACAGTGCTCGTTGCTGCCCCACACACAGAGGGCAAGGGAGGTTTGATTTAGGTTCATTTTTGCTGTTTGTTTGTTTGTTGGGTGTTACTTTATGTGTCGAAAGATGAAAAAGTTTGAAGACTAGTTATTGCTGCCGCTTCTACTACTACTACACACATACACACACATTCACACACACACAGACACTCACTCACATTCATACACACACACACAGACACTCACTCACATTCACTCACACACACACACACACTCACTCACATTCACACACACACACACACACACTCACACTCTTTCTCTATCTCTCACGCACTCACTCACACACACACACACACACATTCAGTCACACTCACTCAGTGACACACACACACTCACTCACTCACATTCATTCATTCATTCATTCATTCATTCATTTTCTCTCTCTCTCTCTCTCTCTCTCTCTCTCTCCTCTCTCTCTCTCTCTCTCTCTCTCTCCCTCTCTCTCTCTCTCTCTCTCTCTCTCTCCAAAAGTGCATACACATGAGGACTGGTTGTAAAAAAAAAAAGCACAAGACTGCTTATTCCATTATCCTTGAAATAAAAGTACAAATTCATGAATTAATCAAAACTTTAAAAAAATGTTAATCTCTCTCTCACACACACACAAAATTCCCCCCCCCCTCTCTCTCTCTCTCTCTCTCTCTCTCTCTCTCTCTCTCTCTCTCTCTCTCTCTCTCTCTCTGTCCCTCCCTCTCACCCACCCACCCACCAATGCACATCCCCCACTCCCACATACCCACGCACACACACAGACTCACTTGTCATAGTCATTGGGGTAGTTGGGAGTGGTGAGGAGCTCCATCGAGGACCTGGCATTCAGGTAGATCACTCTCCTGCCACATGATTCTCCTGCAACAACATACAGTTGTCTTCTCCTTTATAGGTCACACCAAGCATGCACTATCTTCCTTTCTTCGTTTCCACCCCCACCCCCCACCACACACACACACACGCACACACCCATCACTCGCCAGTTCCCTTGTCATCATCATCATCATCAACATCCTTATCATCATCAATGGTGACATCAACAGTGTCGTCGTTGTTATCATCATCATTATCATAACAGTAAATCACTACCTTCTCTTTTATAATCATTGTAGAATAATGATTGTTTTCTTTAAAGTAAAAAGTAAACCACAGCCATGTTGAGCAGTTTAATCACTATTTATTCATTCAATCATCATTTTCGCTCATATAACAGACCACAATAGTTGCTGTCTGAGTGTTTGACGAAAGAAGAATTTTAAGCAGATCCCATCATTCATAAAAAAAACCCACATAATTAGCGAACAATGATTATTTGTCTTGGGATTTTATTTATTTTATTCTTTTATTTATTTATTCTTTTACTTCAAGGATAATGGAATCAGCATTCTTGTGCTTTTTTACATCCATTCCCTGTGTGCATACAGTTTTGTCAATTTTGTCATCCGTTCCCACCCGGCACACAATGGCCTCCTACTCTTCCAAAAAGCAGAACAGGTTTTAACATGTGCACAAGATGTTCTGGGATTAGCAGTTGCTTGGTAGTTTTTTTGTCTTTTTTCATTTAAAAAAAAAAAAAAACCATCCTCTTCCGACTCATCCATCATAAGCTAAAAATAGCTGACCCAGGGGGTAGCATACATGTACAGAGGGAAATCATGTCCGGCCATGCCACTCTTTCCTCACCCCTTCAACTGGGATCGGATTACTGCCCTTGCCTGGCATCGCGGCAGGTGTTGATGATGGTTGTGCCATGAGGCGGCCGTGGCATTCATCATCGCTGTGTATGGCGCACGTGCATGTGGCGCAGTGGTGTCGCACTAACTGAGGGCCGAGCGGTTTAAAACGGTATTGCTAGCGAAAGCGTCTTGAGGGGTTTCTGGTTCAAATCTTCTTACAACTCTCTCTTTTGAGTTTCACTGCAGGAAACTTTGTCCGATCTCTTTGAGACTATAAACCGAGGTCCTGTGTGCGAATGAAGGAAGAACATCTTGCGCGCATGTGAAGACCTGTTCCGCTTTTCAGAAGAGTAGGCCTTTGTGTGCCGGTGGGAACGGACGACAAAATTTACGAAAAGTGCATACACGCGGGAACTGGATGTAAAAAAGCACGAGAAAGTTTATTCCATTATCCTCAAAATAAAAGAATAAAAAAGTAAAATGATTATTGAAATAAAGTTGACTGGCGTACTAACTAAATGAATATATCAATAATCTGTGCACAGCAATTTAGCTAATTTATGAGGGTTGTTTTGGTTTTTTTGCTAATCTTCTTCTTCTTCTGTTCGCTTTTTACACCGTCAGATGTGTTTGGGAGAAATAATGGCATGTCCTTTCTAGCTCATCTCGTGGACTTAGTTGGCATGAGACATTGTGCGGGTGGATGGATGGGAAAAGTGAAGCTACAAGTATAAAAGCACAGACCAAGGCAAATACAACATGCTTCTTTCCCCTTGCAAAAAGACAAGACAATTCTATGCCACAATGGATGTATATCCTTTTCATCCATCCACGAGCATACCACCGCACAGAGAGAATCAAGTAACGCAGGCATATCCAGAACACAATCACTGCAAGACATGAATAAAACATGAACAGTTGGAGACACGAAACCTGAAACAGAGCTGTCAGTAACTTAGGCATAAGAATCCTTGAACAATGGGAACTATAGACCCTGACATGAAGCTGTTATTTGCACTGGGAACCGGCCAAGGTTAAGCAGCATCGAGCGTGGTTACCAAGTGGATGGATGACCGTTTGCGTGCCTTGGCTTCAATACAGTCCCCCAGTTCACCCAGCTGTAAACGGGTACCTGCCCTCTTTAGGGTCAGAGAAGGTAAAGCAGCGAGGGAGAGGAGATGGGCGCCACCCTAAATGTGCTGGCCCCTAGAGAAGTGAGGTCTCTGATGCCTCGCTCCCCTCTGACACATAGGTTATTGGACACCTTTACCTTTCACTTTTAACTGGTCACATTGGCCTAGTGGTTACGTCATATCAGAGTAGTTGGTGCTGTTGAGAGGAGTGTTCTGAGGTTAACATTTTAGCATAATTTCTATAGCATTTCTAACTTTTTTTTAAAAGCTTTTTTGTGTTCCTCGCCTAGAGCTCCAAGGTTCACCTTTGCCGGCTTTGGTGAGACTTTGCGTATGCAACTTTTTTTCTTTTTTTTTAATACTGAGGATAATGGAATAAGCACTCATGTGCTTTTTTTTACATCCAGTCCCCGTGTGTATGCGGTTTTGTAAATTTTGTCATCTGTTCCCACCGGCACACAATGGCCTACTCTTTCGAAAAGCGGAACAGGATTTAACGTGTGCGCAAGGTGTTCTGCTTGCATTCGCACACGGGGCCTCGGTTTATAGTCTCATCTGAAGGACCATTTACCCATTAAGATAGCTGCCTTCCAACTTCAGGGATATTTTGAGCATTTGATACCAGAACTGATTCCTACGAGAACTTTAAGCCGCTCTTTCTCTGGACAGCATTGCCACAGATCGTTTATATCCATTTCATTTTTATTTCAATGTTCCCACCTGCCTGTATTGCTGTTTCCTAATAAACCAGACTTTTCCTACAGAAATTTTGCCCAAGGGTAACTCTCTTCCTGCAGTGAAGTGTTTTGCATTATATTTTACATTACAAACTTCCTGCACATGGAACTTTAATCATCTTATTTGAAAGACTAGTACTCTGACCACCACTCATGGGGATAAAGAAAACCTATAACTTCAGAGCAGACTCAAACCAAAAGCTGTTACTTTGCAGAAGGATGACAAGACGATTCCACACAGCCACTGATATCCTACATTATTGTACTGTATTGTGTAGTATTGTATCGTTATGCATTGTTACTTTTGTATTGTATTTTTATGCATTGTTACTTTTGTATTAAACTGTACTGTAATGCATACCACTTTAAGTCACAGCAGATTTCTCTATGTGAAATTTGGGCTGCTCTCCCCAGGGAAAGCGCATCGCCACAAGAGCTGCGCCGCCCGTTATTTTATGTTTTCTTTTCCTTTCTGAATGTGTACTTAACTTGTTTCCCTATCAGAGCGGGGCTTTTTTCTACATAATCTTGCCAGGGACAACTCTCTTGCTGCCATGGGTTCTTTTAAGAGCGCTAAATGCATGTTGCT
>CM054160.1:3628371-3635871 GCA_028751875.1 Rapana venosa | reverse complement strand
GCAAACCAAAGCGCTTGCATCCATCCTACTCTAACACATGCAACAAATTACAATTAATAGTTTTTACAAATTCAAATGTATACACACACGCGCGCACACACACACGCACACAGAGGTTGTGTACTTTGGCAGGGTGGTGGGGGTTTCGGCTGTTGAGGGTAAGGACAGAAATGAGATGAAACAAGAGGGGAAGTCTTAGATTTGAAATAAATGTGTTTTGAGGCTGGATTTAAAAGTGCCATGAGTAGGCTTTTGGTAAAGGGAGAGAGGGAGGACATTCCAGATCAATGGACCAGAAATAGAGAAAAAGCGTCGGCCAACAGTGAATTGGTTGAATATAGGTATTCGTAAGCACAAGGTATCTGCAGCAGAGCGGAGGGATCGAGAAGGAGTGTACAGGTGAAGACATTCACAGAGGTAGGAAAGTGCTGTTTTGTGGAGACATTTGTAACAGAGGGTACTGATCTTATAGTTCACTCTCTGTGACACAGGCAGCCAGTGGAGAGATGGCAAGAGAGGAGTAATGTGCTCAGATTTTTTTCTTTCTGAGAGCTGCAGAGTTTTGTATACGTTGAAGGAAGTGGATAGATGATGCCTTGATGGCAGACCAGCCAGAGGAGAATTGCAATAGTCGAGACATGAGAAAATGAGAGACGTGATTAGTTTGGATGTTGCATCAGTGGACAGGTACTTTCGAACTGCACTAATACGCCGTAATTGATAGTAGCACGACTGGCAGGTCTGGGTGATGAATGTTGCATGGAGAGTGTGTTGTCTATAAAGACCCCCTAGATATTTCACAGCAGTGGCTAGAGGGACAGACGTATTGCTGAATTCTATTGAAGCAGTTGTGATGGAAGACAGTTTGTGTTTCGTACCTACAAGCATGGCTTCGCTTTTATCTGCATTTAGCAGTAACTTGTTCTGTATCATCCAATTTTGGATATCCTGAAGGCAGTAGGACATATTTGTTATGAGAAAGGCAGGTTTTCAGGAGTATCACTGCTAAGAATCTGAGAGTCATCTGCATAAAAATGATGGCTGATCTGATGACGATTTATTATATGTGATAGTGAAGCAATGTAGAGAGTGAAAAGAACAGGGCCAAGAACTGATCCCTGTGGGACTCCACATTCCAGTTTGACAGGTGATGATTGAATCTTGTTTACTGCAACTGTTTGGAATCGGTCTGTGAGGTATGAACTAAACCAGGTGAGGGCTGTGCCTGTAATACCAAACATTTGTTGAAGACGAGAGAGAAGAATTGAATGGTCTATAGTGTCGAAAGCTGCAGATAAGTCAAGAAGAGTGAGGAGGGAGATTTTTCCTGAGTCAGAACCATGTAGAAGCGTGTTTAAGGTGTGGACTAGGGTGGTTTCGGTACTGTGGTTGGCACATATGCAGACTGAAAAGGGGGAAGGAGATTATTGGAATGAAGATGGCTGTCTAGTTGTTTCAGAACAACTTTTTCAAGGACTTTAGAAATGAACGGTAGGTTAGATACAGGTCTATAATTCTTCAGTGTTAGGGTCGAGGTCGTGCTTTTTGAGTAGGGGTGTAACTATTGCAGTTTTGAGAGCTGTTGGGAAAGTTCCTGAAAGAAGTGATGAATTTAATATTTTTGTGATGGTGAGTATAAGCTGTGGAAGGCACTGAATAAAAAGAGAAGCAGGCACAGGATCAAGATCACATGATTTTATTGTCATTTCTTTCAGGATTGTCTTGATTTCATTCTTGCTTGTTGGATGAAAGAAAAGGAGAGGAATGCCAGTAAATTGGGGATCAGAAAGCGCAGGGTGGAACGAAGTCTGATCCAGTCTGGAGCGAATGTTGCGGACTTTGTCAGAGAAGAATGAAGAGAATATAGCAGGAAGTTCAGAGTGGCTGTAAACAGTAGGCAGAAGGCTTGCCTTTGCAGATCCAGGAGAGTTGAGGTGAGGTAAAAAAGAGATTTCATGGTCTTGAGCAGAGTTATGTTTGTCTTTGCAGAATATATTAAGATTTTGACTTAATTTGTTTTCACAAGAGCTGTTTGTTTATTTCAGGTTTTGTTTTTCGCCATTGCCGCTCTAGTTGTCGGCGTTTGCGTTTTGCGACCAGGATATAATAAGTGTACCATGGAGCGCAGGGCTTATCAGGCAGGAGATGGTCAGTAGGAGGTGCATGTTCACCAAGCAGTTGGCTGAGAACATCATTATAGTATTTAGAAGGGTCAGTGTGGTCAGGGACTTGTGATAGGCGTTCAGCAGCTTGTGAAGAAAAAGATTGAATGTCAATGGCCTTGAGATTGCGATGGGTGACACGCTTTTTCTTTTTGATAGGCTTTGCGATATTGAGAAAGAAAAGAATGGCAGAATGGTCAGAAAGCAGTTGATTAGTGACAGATACAGATGTGACAAGATCTTGTGAAGCATCGGTAATGAGCCAGTCTAAGATATGACCTGATCTGTGAGTTGGTTCGTTCGTTCACCAGCTGGGAAAGAGAGTGGTAAGACAGAGAAAGAGAAAGACGCTTGACATCAGGAGAAGACTGGTTATCGAAGTGGAAATTTAAGTCGCTAAGAATGATAAGCTTCTTGGAAAAGAGGCTGTAGTGATCGAGAAGTGACAGAAACTCTTGATGGAAAACTGAAGACGCTAGATTGTTTTTACGGCTGGGAGGTAGATGGTTAAGACAGCAGAAAGTAATAGAATGGCCAGATAAGTTAAGGTAGAGTTCACAGACTTCAAAAGATTCATGGGAGAAAGGAAGGGAGTGGCAGACGGAAAAAGCTGGTTGCAGTGTGTCTTTATAGATGACAGTGATGCCACCTCCACGGGAGAGTCGTGGAAAAGAAAGGGTTTTGTAACCAGGAGGTGTCAGTTGTTGTAATGTTGATTCATGACCTTGTGGGTTTAGCCAGGTTTTTGTGAGAAAAGTAAGATCGATGTTATGTTCAGATATGAAATCAGCTACACACTGCCCCTCTTCTATGATTATCATTATTGTTATTATTGTTATTGTTGCCTCTGTTTTGTTCAAAGTCCTCTCCTGCATTTTTGTACAGTTCTTGGTTCCCTTCCTCAGTTCCCCAAACCAGTTTATTACATAGGTTGCTTTATAGACTGTACACACGCGCATGCACACACACAGTGAAAAACACACACAACACAGACAGACAGACAAACACATAGACACACACACCACCCTCCCACCCCCACATCTCACACCCACTCTTTCCCGTCTGATATCACTTTCCAGTGGAAGGACGTTAAACTGAATAACACACACATACACACAACACACACACACACATAGGTTGTTTTAAGTACATACATACACACACACACACACACACACACACACACACACACACACACAGAGGTTCTTTTAGGTACACACACAAACACAACACACAGACACAGACACAACACACACAATACACACACCATCCACCCCCCCCCCCACACACACACACACACACACACATGCACAACACAACACACAAATCTTCCATCAACAACATCCCCCCCCCCTTCCCCCCCCAAAAAAAAGAGGACAACAGAACAATAAACACAGCTTTGTTTCTTCTCCCAAATCAATACCTGTCTGATTATACACCTCTTCTGTCGCTGCTGCTGCTGATACTGTTACTGCTGCCTAACAAAAAAAAATAACCCCAAAAAGAACAGCAGCAGATTGTGTCTCAAACTACAGCCAACTCCTTGTTGCGACAACTAGACGATTCCCCTTTGTGAACCGGAGCAGTTTACAGCATCCCTCCCTCCCCTACTACCATCAGCTTCACACTGCCCCTCTTCAATGATCATTATTATTGTTATTGTTGTTGTTGCCTCTCTGTTTTGTTCAAAGTCCTCTCCTGCATTTTTGTACACTTCTTGGTTCCCTTCCTCAGTTCCCCAAACCAGTTTATTACATAGGTTGCTTTATAGACTGTACCCATGCGCATGCACGTGCGCACACGCACACAGTGAAAAACACACACAACACACACAGACAGACAGACAAACACACAGACACACACACACCACCCACCACCCACCCCCACATCTCACACACATCACCCTCCCACCTTCCCCCACCCCGAAATCACACACCACACACACTCTCTCTCTCTCTCTCTCTCTCTCCTCTCTCTCTCTCTCTCTCTCTCTCTCTCTCTCTCTCTCTCTCTCTCTTTCCCATCTTATATCACTTTCTAGTGGAAGGACATTAAAATGAATAACACACACACACACACACAGAGGTTGCTTTATGTAAACACAACACACACACACACACACACACACACACACACAACAGGCTGTTTCAGGTACACACACACACACAAACACAACACACACAGACACAACACACACACAACACAACACATACACAACACACACACACTCATCCCCCATCAACACGCCTCCCCCCCCCCCCCCCCCCCACAAAAAAAAGGCAACACCACCAAAAAATAAAGCTTTGTTTCTTCTCCCAAATCAATACCTGTCTGATTAAACACCTCTTCTGTCGCTGCTGCTGCTGCTGATACTGTAACTACTGCGTAACAACAAAAAAACAACAACAAAAGAACAGCAGCGCATTGTGTCTCAAGCTACAGCCAACTCCTTGATGAGACAACTAGAGGAGTCCCTTTGTGAACCACAGCAGTTTACAGCATCCCTCCCTCCCTCCCCTGCTTTCATCAGCTTCACACTGCCCCTCTTCTCTATTGCCTCTCTCTGTTGTGTTAGGCTGGATTGACTTGGCTAGAACTGCAGGGTCAAATCTCCACTATGCCTGAAGTCGGAATGTGGCTACCCCTTGATAGTGGGTAAAAACCGTTGAATATGCAAAATCTCACCATTGATGAACCTCAGAGCCATGAAGACTTGGAACTTGAAGAAGCAATGCTTTTCAATGCTGCATTGACAGTGTCATGATGATAGTCAAAAGTGTGCTGAGTAAGAAAAGATGAGCGTGTGCATATATATGTGTTTGTGCACTAACACACACACATACACACACACACACACACACGGCCATTGTGTGCCAGTGGGAACAGATGACAGAATGTACAAAACCGCATACACACGGGGACTGGATGTAAAAAAGCACAAAAGTGCTTATTCCATTATCCTCAATATATATTAAAAAAAATAATAAAAAATTTTCAAGACATGAGCACGCATGTGGAGAGGAATGGATGTAAAAACAAAACACATTATTGCTTATTCATTATCCTCAAAGTAAACAGAATATTGCTTGCCTTGCTTTGCTTTCCCTTGCCTCACACACACACATGCATGCACACACGCATGCATGCACACACCCACACATGCACGCGTGCACACAATCACATGCATGCACACAAGCATGCATGCATGCAAACACACACACACACCCTCGCTCTCTAGTCACTCACTCACATAACACTTCCTCACTCTCTCTAGTCACCCACTCTCTTGTCACTCACTCACACTCACACACACACTCACTCACACACACACACACACACACACACACACACACACACACCAGGGTGAGAAAGTTCCCCCATCCTTTCTCACAGAGCACTACAAAAGCTTGTTAGTGTGACTTCTTCTTCAAAGATATCCAATTTGCTGTGCAACCATTGGTCTGACAATTTATGTTTCAATTTATTTTGTGTCCAATTATTAGTCCGATACTGTGATATTTTTTAAGCCGATTGGTGTAGGTTTCATGAAACAAATTCTGTTCATTATGTAATTCCCTCTCAGTATATGGGGGCTATCATCTTCACATGTATAAAATTCTAACTGTTAGTATTATTCTCTTCCCCCCCCCTTTCCCTCCCAGGAAAGACAAAAGATTCATACCATTTTATTGTGATTTATTTTAAGACACTATATATATATATAGCATTCAAACTGTTTTGCAGTAGCTATTGGTCTGACATTGTCAAGCTGACCGATGTGTTTATTTCCTGGTGCTGTACATTGTTTTTTGTGTGTCACTGTCTGTCTGTCTTTATAAGTGCATAATAAAAGAATAAAATAAAATAGATAGGCAAGAGGACAGTTACCTATACACGAATACAACTTCTAAACTACAAAACATCAAAACTAACACACACACACACTCTCTCTCTCTCTCTCTCTCTCTCTCTCTCTCTCTCTCTCTCTCTCTCTCTCTCTCTCCCTCCCTCTCAACTGTGCTTATTCAGTGTCTTTCAAATAAAAGATGTGTGTGTGTGTGTGTGTATGCGCGTGCGGATGTGTGTGTGTGTGTGAATATGAGTGAGTGTGTGTGTGTGTGTGAGTGAGTGTCTGTATGTGTGACTCTCACTCTCTCTGTCTCTCCCCCCTCCCTCCTTCCCCCCTCCCTCCTTCCCCCCTCCCTCCTTCCCCCTCACTCTCTCTCTTTCCTCCTCACTCTCTCCCCCACTCTTAATATCTCCAAAGTCTTCATATTGTGAATGATATACTTTTATATATCCAGTTTGTTGAGCAACCGTTGATCTTCATGTTAATCTGACAAGATTAATGAATTTTCTTTCTCTTTATCTCCCCCTCCCCCTCCACCTCCCCTTCTCATCCTTCCTCAATGCTCTCTGTCCCTCACAATGCATCATGAAGGTGTCGTGTCGTTCTGACTTATCTAATGGTGATATCTAACGATATCCAATACATTGTGCAGCAACTATTGTTGAGCTGACTGGTGTGCCAATCATCTGAACCTGCACTGTGTTGTGTGTGTGTGTGTGTGTGTGTGTGTGTGTGTGTGTGTGTGTGTGTGTGTGTGTGTGTGTGTGTGTGTGTGTGTGAGAGTGAGTGAGTGAGTGAGTGAGTGAGTGTGTGTGTGTGAGTGTGTGTGTGTGTGTGTGTGTGTGTGTGCGCATGTATGTGAAGTCAAGTCAAAATGACCTTTACACAAGAGTAAGCTTACATAACCTTTTTAATTTTTTTCTCACGCGTGTGTGTGTGTGTTTGTGGGTGTGTGCATGCGTGTGTGTGCATGCGCGTGTGTGCATGCGTGCGCACACACACATCACCTTGGTATGGTAGGCTATGACATTTACAATATATATATATGATAAAAACTGTAACAACTGTGAACAGGAACACAAAACAACTGTAGATCATGAATCAATCTCTCCCTCTCTCTCTCCCTCCCTCCTCCCTCTCTCTCTCTCCTCTCTCTCTCTCTCTCTCTCTCTGTCTCTCTCTCTCTCTCTCTCTCTCTCTCCCCTCCCCCGAAGAATAATATAACTGCTTCCTCCTCTCATTATTTTCAACTTACTTACAGCTTATCTCTTACTTCCTGTCCCTTAATGTTGAAGTGCACGAAGTGGGCTAATCTACAGTAAAGGTCTGCAGGTTTCAGACACATATCTATAGCTATGTATGCTGCAGTTTCAGTTTCTCAAGTGGGTTACTAGTAGTAGTATGACCGCACTCAGCAGTCCGTACTGTTGTGTGTGTGTGTGTGTGTGTGTGTGTGTGTGTGTGTGTGTGTGTGTGTGTTGTGTGGTG
>CM054160.1:3535871-3625871 GCA_028751875.1 Rapana venosa | reverse complement strand
GAAACAGTTTCAAATTTTACTAAGTTCTGTGCTTCAAAGTTTTAGACTCAACAAGATATTGATTTTTCCAACATTCCGCTCAAGTTTATTCTCAAACACTTTTGTTCAACACAATTCAACTCTTCTTTTCCCCCCTTACCTTGACACAATTCTGCTTCAATTGACAACGGAAAACTATGACAATGAACTGATTTTCTTGTGTATTGGGATGGGTTGGGTTGCAATTGATTATTGTGTTGAATTGAGAATCATTGTGTAGTGCAGTGTTGCGTTGTAATGTGGTGTGCTGCCTTATGTTGTGTATCATGGTGTAATACTGTGTTGTGATATATGTCATACTGTATTATGTTGTGCCATTTCACATGTTGTGTTGTTGTGTGTGAGCTTCATGCCCAATGCTAGGCTGTGCACAGTGCTGTATCATGGTCACCTGCTTTGCTATGCTGGAGACAGCCGTGTGCATCAATCCTATTGTATTGATTGTAGTGTAGTGCGATGTAGTGTGCACAGTGAAGTGCAGTGTAGTTAACATCAGTGCAGACTCCACTCTCCCCAAAATTCCTTCGCATGAGACAATAAACCGAGGCCCCGTGTGCGAACGCACGCAGAACATCTTGCACACACGTTAAAATCCTGTTCCGCTTTTTGTAAGAGTAGGCCATTGTGTGCCGGTGGGAACAGATGACAATTTACAAAACCGCATACACATGGGGACTGGATGTAAAAAAGCACATAAGTGCTTATTCCATTATCCTCGATATAAAAGCATAAAATAAGTAAATATTTAAAATAAATAGCATACCATAGGGGGTTGTACAGTAGTGTAAAGTACACTGCATAGCATAACATGCCACAGCATTGCATTCTATTCCATTATATCATATATTGTACCAAAAGCCTTCTTATGACACTTTTAAATCCAGCCTCAAGACATATTTATTTCAAACCTAAGATTTTCCTCTCCTGTCTCATCTCATAACTGTCCCTGCCCTCAACAGCCGAAATCCCATCATCCTGCCAGAGTGTACAGCCTTTGTCTGCGTACGTGTGTGTGTGTGTGTGTGTGTGTGTGTGTGTGTGCGCGCATTGGATTTGTAGGAACTATTAATTGTTACTGGTTGTATGACTGTATAAGAATAGGTTGAGTGCAACGCTTTGTCTCCACAAGATAACAGCGCTATATTAATTCCATTTATTATTATTATTATTGCTGTTTTGTATGTAACATGGGGACTGGATAGCTCAGTGGTCAGAGCACTCACTTTCCCCCAGCCAAGGTTAAGCAGCATCGTGCGTGGCTACCAGTCGGGTGGGTGACCGTTTGTGCGCCTTGGCTTCAGTACAGTCCCCCAGTTCACCCAGCTGTAAATGGGTACCTGCCTCTTATGGGTCAGGGAAGGTAAAGCAGCAAGGGAGAGGAGATGGGGGCCACCCTCAAAATGCTGGCCCCTTGAGAAGTTGAGGTCTCTGATGCCTCGCTCCCCTACGACCACATAGGTTATGGGACACCTTTACCTTACTTTTTATTCGATGTATCTATTCCCTTAAACCACACCATTACCATACTGCTATACAATACATTTGAGTTGTATGTGTACATGTTTATCTTCTCAGCTCATTACTCTCTTCCCCATCCATCAATTTTCACTTCTCTGGTTGCACTCTACTGCAGTGCAATGTTTCTCTACAGTACAGTAGGTACTGCAAGCTGTGCAATACTGTACAGCTAATTCACTGTGGCTGTACTGTGTTTTGTTATGTAGCTACTCTACACTTCCCTGCACAGCTCAGAAACTGACAACACTTCAGAACCTTGAATGTAAACTTGTGCTTCTATGTAATGTAGTGACAGCTTACTCAAGTTACTGTACACTACAATGCACTGTATCACTAACATTAATAAAGAAAAAAATAACAATTAAAGATAAACAGTATTAATATTCTGTACTGTATCTTAGTTGTACACCCTTTTAATATTGTATTGTACTTCACACATTCACACACACACACACATGCACGGGCGCACGCATTATATCATGGCACACACACACACAATGTGCATGCGATGTGCACACAAGCCCCCACACACACACACATACATGCGTACACACACACAATGCCACGGCAAACACACACACATACACACACACAATACTGTGACACACACACATTGTCATGACACACACATACACACACACACAAATACACACACTGCCATGGCACACAGTACACACACACACACATACACACACACACACAAACACCCACTGTGACACACACACTGCCATGGCACACAGTACACACACACACTGTGGCACATACACACACACACACACACACACACACACACCAATCCAATCCAATCCAATCCAATCCCTCATTTTAAAGTAATATGAAATGTCATCATTTCAACCTTCAGACTGTCATGTACCATTCCAGAATGAAATCAGAGTAAAATATCTTTTTTTATGTATTGTTCATTTGCTTTCCTTTCAGAAAACATGTTTTTACCTGTTGGACTGGACTTTGATCAGGATTTTTTTTTTATAACACCCATCTGCTGGAGGGAGGGAGAAGAAGAACTAGCAGGAGAAGGGAATAAAAGTGAAAAGAAGTTTAACTAAAGACATCCTAAATCAAAACTTTCCACTTGGACATAACGCATATTACAATCAAAACAACAAGTGAAGGTCTACTTGCTAACTGGACACACACAAAAAAAACTTTTTCCTTACTCAGTTGTAACTGTCAAACTACTGGATACTAAGGGCAGTCTGAGCCACACTATCATGACTATGCCATCATTTTTCCCCAGTCTGTGCATTTTACTATTTGTTTAAAATTACCTATAACATGAGGGAGGGAGGGAATAAGGGAGTGAGTGAGTAAGTGAGTGAGTGAGTGAGTGAATGTGTGTGTGTGTGTGTGTGTGTGTGTGTGTGTGTGTGTGTGTGTGTGTGTGTGTGTGTGTGTGTGTGTGTGTTTTGGGGTTGGTTGGTTTGGGTTTTGTTCTGTTTAGTTGTTTGTTTGGGGTTTTTTGTTTTGGGTTTGGGTTTTTTTCTCTTTTTTTTTTTTTTTTTTTTTTGGGGGGGGGGGATTGTTGGATGGGGAAGGAGGAATGAACTGAGAAAACACAAAATAAATTTTATAAGTAAGCAAGACACCTTGTGACATAATTAAAAGCTGAGAAAAAAAGGCACAAAACACAGTTTGATTTTCTTGTGAGAGTGAGACACTACAACAGAAAACATAACACAGAATTTCCAGAAAGTGAGAACTATGACAAACAAAATTATATGTATGTATGTAATGATGTGCATAAAAAATGTTATATTTAATGCTTACATGTATAGATGTATACACAATAGGGAGAATATATATTACACATCACACATGATACAAGGACAGAACAACCAAATTTCAACAAGTCCTTCCCGAGAGCTGCGAAAGAACACTGCAATTCTGTGTTCACTAGATTCCTTTAAATTATTTCATTTAATCAGCAGTTATTTGCTTGCAGTTGATTTGATTGTTTGTTAGCTGCCAAAACACAAATAATGCATGGACGTTGATTCAAAGGCTAAAAGTACTACTACTCACAACTCAGGGGAAAAAGAAACTTTGGGAGAGACCATAGATAAAGCGCTGAAAACCCTGGAGAGAAATCCATCCCTGAGTAACAGACACAGGACATTATCTTCCACGCATCAATACAACTAGAAGCAGAAGTTTAAGGGTGATGTCAGGTAGAGAACACTGGAATGAGAAGTCAATACACTCGCCAGACATCTGCCATACCCCCCCCCCACCCCCCACCCCCCCACCCTCCTGCCCCTTCAGCCACCATACTGCTTGAAAAATGGTTTGTAAGAAACTTGCACAAAAATTCACAGGACGCTAGCAACATATAAACAACCAATTAAAAAAAAAAATTTCTCAAGGATAATGGAATAAGCACTCATGTGCTTTTTTACATCCAGTCCCTGTGTGTATGCAATTTTGTCAATTTTGTTATCCGTTCCCGCTGGCACACAATGGCCTACTCTGCCGAAAAGCAGAATGCATTTTAACATGTGCACAAGATTTCTACATGCATTAACAAACGCAGGACCTCAGTTTATATATTATAGACTCATCCAAAGGACTTTTAGGGGGAGTGGAGTCAGCACTGATGTTAACTCCACAGAAAACAATCCTCTTGAACGGGATTCAAACCCGGGTCAGCAGATCACTAGCACAATGCACACCCCTCTGACCACCAAGTTATCCCCTCAAACTCAGTATGTTTTTCCTCTTCATACTGTCAAGATTTGGCTGGGAGAGGAGGTGGTAAGACTGTGAGATAAGAGCTGACGGCTGGTGAGGATTAGTGCCACAAACTCCACAGCCTGATTTTCTTTTCTCTGCTTAATTAATAATTCATTCAGGTTGACAGGGTGCGTGCTATAAAGTGGGATTGCCTGGTAGGCACCTTCAGTCCTAAAATATGGGAATAACAAGATTTTGGGGATAAACAACAAAACTCATATATATATATACATGTGTTAAATATGCAATGCTTGGCTCCTTCAATTTTTTTTTTTTTAAGTTGTTAAGTTAGTTATTTCAATACTGTCAGTTATTCTTTATTGACATGTTTTACCTGTTTAACCTTATTTTCATTCAAGTACAGCTGACTGGCTCAGTGGCTGATCAACTGATGATGATTGATGATGATGATGATGATGATGATATCGATTACAACCACCACCATCACTACTGCCCAATAACCACCATTTTTAAAGTGTATTGAAATTTTATTTCCAAAGACAATCTCCTGAACTGTGTGCTTCTGGTAAAATCTTTTTTTCTTTGTTTTTTTGTTTTGTTTGTTTGTTGTTGTTTTTGGGGGGTATTCAATTAAATTCATCGAACATTGAACACACAGAAAGTCATTTTCTTTTATTCTGATGTTTTTAAATGAAATTTATCTAACATTTAACACACAGAAAGTGACAACCATCCGATAAAAATGGTCATGATGGAAATTGTTCGCATCAATGAGTTTTTATAACTTTTTCTTTCTGACGTACTTTTTTAGGAGGATGGCAGACAGAAAAAAAGGCTTCATTTCTTTTGGAATCAATTACTAGATGAGACACCCCAATGACCAATGCGTTAACAGAATTGGGAGCCGGAGAAGTGGAAGAATAGCAATAAGTCATGCAACAAACCCGTTACTCAGAAAACTTAAGTAATAACTGTCCTGACTCCTCTAATACTGAAAAAAAATATTATTTGACTCCTCTAATACTAAAATATATTTAATTATTTCAAAAACTTTTTTTATGCTTCATTGATCTTTTCAAATGATAAAATAAAATCTTCCATAATCTGGAAGCAAAGGTAAGAGGGAAGCAAGGAGAGACTACAGAGATACTGAAAAGACAGATCTATGCAAGGAGAAAGAGAGACAGAGCTTGAGACAGGCAGACAAAGAGACTTTGTAAGCTCAGACAAAGAGAGAGACATAAACACTAAAACAGTAAGACAGACACTTACTGACTTAGACAGACAGAAAGACAGATAGACAGAAGACAGACAGACCAGAGACAGACAGAGAGAGCAGCAAGGCAGCAA
The DNA here is from genome assembly GCA_028751875.1 of Rapana venosa. Classification (NCBI taxonomy): domain Eukaryota; kingdom Metazoa; phylum Mollusca; class Gastropoda; order Neogastropoda; family Muricidae; genus Rapana; species Rapana venosa. The sequence continues at coordinate 3,620,252 of CM054160.1, read as the reverse complement.
AAAACGGAGAAAATTTTTTTTAAATTTTATTCTTTTATATCGAGGATAATGGAATAAGCACTTATGTGCTTTTTTACATCCAGTCCCCGTGTGTATTTTTGTCAATTCTGTTATCTGTTCCCACCGGCACACAATGGCCTACTCTTACAAATAGCGGGACAGGTTTTCATGTGTGCGCAAGATGTTCTGCGTGCGTTCACACACGGGACCTCGGTTTGTAGTCTCATCCAAAGGACTCAGGCAATACGAGTGAAACACACACTAAGACAAGAATGGTAGATGAGACTGAACTGAACAGGAGAGCGATACGCAGCAGAACATGCACAGTAAGACTGGTGTAGGAACAGAATGTAAAGGACATTGGGCATGGGGATTAAACATATGACCTAAATTTACATTAACAGCTGCATACACTGACTGTGACTGGATTGATCACAACAGTCCTTATGTGCTCATCCAGGCTATCCTTTGGAGAACAATCCAAACATAACTGATCTTATACCACAATGACCGAGAAGTGGAGTACTGTGGGCAAGGCATCTCACATAATCAATCTGCCAGTTCCAAACAGCAGCTGCTCGCAGTTTTGGAGTCAACGCAGAACGAGGACAAACATACAATACAACTAGTTACAAGTCATTATTTTGCCCCTTCATCCCATCAATTATTTTTGTGTTGTTTTTAACAGATTAAAAATACTTTTAATTTGAAATACAAACATGTAAAAAGCAAACAACAAAAATATAGCACAAAAAAACAACTGTACTGGACATTACAGCAAAAGCACAATTAACCAACATCAAGATGTATTAATTATTATAATACACATAATTTACAAATAATAAACATACATATAATTATCTCAATGTATGCACTCTGCCACCAGCCTCTTAACAGCTGTCAATCATTTTATTCACACGAACACACACATGCATGCATGCACACACACATTTTCTTATATACATAGCCTGGTGGTTAGAGTGATGCACTTGTGATCTGCTGACCCTGGTTCAAATCTCGTTCAAGAGGATTTTTTCCTCTGGAGTTAACATTAGTGCTGACTCCACTCTCCCCAAATGTCCTTCAGATGAGACTATAAACTGAGGTCCTGTGTGCGAACACACGCAGAACATCTTGCACACACATTAAAACCCATTCCGCATTTTGGAAGAGTAGGCCATTGTGTGCTGGTGGGAACGAATGACAAGTTACAAAACTGCATAACATGGGGGACTGGATATAAAAAAGCACAAGACTGCTTATTCCATTATCCTTGAAATAAAAGAATAAATGTATAAAATTAAAATAAAGTAAGTAACATGCCCAACACAACAATACTTGTAACTGTAAGCATCTTTAGTTCCACAGACCAGGCCAGAGAGAGAGAGAGAAGAGAGAGAAGAGAGAGAGAGAGAGAGAAGAACAAGACAGACAGACAGACACTGAGACAGAGACAAAAGAGACAGAGATGCAGAGACTAAGAGAGACAGACGCTGAGAGTGAGACAGACAGACAAACAGAAACTGAGAAAGACAGACAGACAGAGATGCAGAGAGACAGAGACATACAGAAACACAGATACACAGATACAGAGATGCAGAGAGACAGACACAAAGACAAAGATACTCAGAAAGACACAAAGAGCTTGGGGTAGACACAGAGACTGAGACAAAGACAGAGAGACGGAGAGAAGAGAGAGAGAGAGAGAGACAGACAGACAGACAGAGAGAGAGAAGACAGACAGAGAGAAGAGACAGACAGAGAGACAGCAGAGAGAGAGAGAGAGAGAGAGAGAGAGAGAGAAGAGAGAGAGAGAGAGAGAGAGAGAGATTCACAGTAACAGTAACTCCAAAGATGTTATGTAGATCTAAGTTGCTTTTTCATCCTATTTTTACTGCCTCTAAGCAAATCAGGACTTCATTAACAAGATTCATAATATGAAACAGGTTGTTGTTGTTGTTTTTCTGTAGATCTGATTTTTTTCCCAGATGCAAATCAGCTGTTTTATCCAAGTCTAAGCAAATCAGTACTTGGTAGATGTTGAAAAATGTCGAAAAATCAGCACAAGGAATGAGATATTACAACAGATCCCCGACAAATCCAATAGTCGAAGAGCACAGTTCGAACTCAGCGCTTCTCTGCAGGCGAACTAACTGCAACTACTATGCTGTAGTACCGATTGACTCTCCCCCACCTTTCAAGACAAAGTCCATGCAGCGGTGCTGGAATAGCAACATTGATCATTCAAACTTACCTCCGACTGCAGTCGCTAACAGCAGAACTCCAGCCGTTACAATCAACATCTTGATCACCATCTTGCACATCGATACCCGTGAAAAAGTCGAACAGGATGACCTCATTGTAGAGGTAAAAAAGAGAGCAGCAGCCTTCGCAATCGTCATGGTCATGTTTACTGTCTCGAGCGATCTTTAGGGATGCGCGTGCGCAGCTCGTGCGATGCAGTCCTGTCCCTCCAAAAATGCCTTCAGCTTGCACGCTCACTACACGCTAGAGAAGATGAGGAGAATTCCTTGACTGGCATCGGGATCTGGTCATACAATTTCAGGTTCAGGAAAGGCGGGGGCAGGAACAAGACCTTCCATTATCGTCACTGAGAGTGGAGAGCTAGACTGTCGTCTGCCGCCTTTTGTGTGTCTGTCCGCCACACACGCGCAGCGCGAGCTTCGCACGTGATCTTCGATCGATCGGTGCAGACGACAACACGACGGTCGCCTGTATTTGTTACAGTCATAATCCGTGCTGACGGCGATAGGCTACTAGCAGAGAGTGGGTATAATACCGTATGATCTTTTTGTTTGTCAGTGTCAAAGGTGGTTTTTTTTTAATCCATTAGGCCTACAGTTTAGCTTTTACAGAAAATCATGACTCAAAATCGCTTCTTTAGTCAGTTTCAGTGGCACAAATGATACGACACACTGGTTAATTTTGGAACAAATTATGAAGAAACAAAATTTTGGACATATTTCGTCCAGAATAAACGATCTATAACGTCAACAGTTTTTTGAGGGGTCGCACAGATTTCGTCTCTGCGATTAGCACTAATGAACAATACCCTCAGCCCACGCAGTGGCCTGTGATGTCTTTACGTGGCTCTTGTCCTTAAGTTGGCCTTCCAACTACAGTGATTGGGAGTCGCTCGCAAGTGCTACCCCTGCACCAAGTTTTCTGCCACTGGGTACGCCACACTAACTGCAGACAGTTTGATGTGCTTGTTTTAAATTCTAAGTTGGCTTTGTTTCCCAACTAGGAGGCAGACAGAGAGGGACAGGAAGATAGAGATGGGAAGGGAGACAGAACTGCTTATCAAACTACTGTCAAAGTGGGCGAGAGCTGTGTGGTGTGATCATCGTAACTGATGTAGTAACTTAAGTACAACAGGACCAACACTCCAAACCACCAACCACTCTTGTTTTAGTAAATGACTCTATGACTGTTGAACCATTTCTTGTAAGGACAATGAACATGTTTAGACCCAGGATCATGATGAGGGATGCATCTAATGTCAAAGAGGTATTGAGAGATGCATTTTTGTCCTACTTCCCCTTCATTTTCCCTCCCTATCCCGATCTTCAGATTCTGGTGTCAACATTTTTCCCTAGCATGCCTCATCAAAATGACCCCTGTGATGTTTTTTTCAACTGAGCAAAGTACTCTCTCTCTCTCTCTCTCTCTCTCTCTCTCTCACACACACACACACAAACACACACATATATAGATAGATAGATAGATAGATAATTAATTCAACATACAGCCTACATCAGACAACACGTTTGTGGGTCAGTGACTCATTCTAACATCCACACAAAAATCTTTGTTGCAGTTTGCATCCACTTGTATAATTACAATGCAGTCGCTCTCATCTGTTGTAAGCCCAGTTTCCGTGTCTGGACAATAGACTAATTCACAATACTGAAGGGCTATAACCGACATTGAAACTGGAAGTCAATACTTGTGCTCTTGGTCTGCCTAGTGTGTCACAGCAACATAATGAACTGGTGATGTGTGAGTGATGTGGTAGGGAACAGGGAGAGGGGGGTGGCATGTTAGGCTGTTTAATGGGTTTTTTGTTGCTATTTTAGAAAGTGATTGATGAAGTACGATTTACTATTTATTATTTTTTCCTTGTAGGCCTACTAAATGTTTTAGTACCCAACTCCATGGCTGAGCACTCATCTTTTTAAAAAATGTAGTCGCTTTCTGCCTTTTGAAATTAAATTTTCAATATGTAGTTTCCAATTGAGAAATTACAAGTAAAAATATGTATTTATACTTCTAAAAGCTTGACCACTTATGCTTAAGTTTTACTCAATCAAGTGTTCACAATGGGAACACTTGGATTTTCTACATCATCAAAAAGCACGAGGCAGGTTTTTTTCTCCATACAATTCCAAGCCATTTTGTTTCATATATTTAGTTCGGTCTGCTATAACTTTTAAACAAAATCAATGACTTTTTTTTGGTCTTGTTTTTAAGAGAGGTATTTATCCACAAGAAAATATCATTTAATGAATAATGTGCTGTTTGTTAGGGCTTAAATCATGAATTTAATTATATTGGGGCTCCTTGTATCACCATAACAAATTTAAATCCTGAATACACACCATTAACTTTTATACAAATTGTTCTTCCAGAAAGGCAGCTTTTCAATATTTATGCCACAAATGCCAATACTTATAAATTTATATAACAACTTTGCATGTCACATCCTGTCATGCGCTGTTCATATATCAAAGATTGTAGCTAATGTATTCTTCCATTTCCAACTGCTTTTTGAGATTAGGAGTTATTTTACCATATGCTCAGACGTCTTATCAGATGTTGATCAACTTGACCAAGAGTTAGAAACTTTTTTTCATTTTTCAAAAAATGGTGGTCAAATGGCACTCTTCCTTATGTCTAGAAGCAGTCAGAAATAGCTCATTCTTTAATAAAATGGCAAACCTTGATCAGCATTATGCAGCTGCAGACCAAATGTACTTATGTTGAAAAAAAATGCTTGAAAATATAGGTCAAAACGTTAGGCATTTTTGTGGGAACATGTGTAATTCCCGTAAATCAGGCAGGTTTTCAAAAATGGTTTGTGTGTCTGCATGTGCATGTCACTGTGTGTATGTACACATGCATGCATGCATGTGCATTAAAATCTGTTCCACTTATAAAAGCAGTTTTGTCTTACAACCCTATTTGTTCAAGACCATGTATGAGAACAACACCTAAAAAAATCTTTTTATATACAGATAAACTGTGTACATGCGCATGCATGTGTGTGTGTGTTGTAAGAAGAATTTTCACTTTCAATACATTTAGGCATGACATACAAGTTATCAAAATTCTGCTGCATGGTATGCTTCTACCAGCATCGATTTTCTTATCTTGAGAACAAAAATCCACTCCCAAGCTCAATTTCTTGCAGTACAAGAACATCTTAGTTCATAACTAAGTAGGACGCCATTTCTACCTATTTAATCCACAAATAGAGTAATGTACTTTGAGATGAAACATCCATTTGTAGAAATCGAAAGAACAATGATCAGAAGTCTTGATTATGCTTCCAATAAAAAGAAAATAGCTGTAATTTTGTATTAGACCCAAGCTTTGGGCACCAGTTGTATTGAATTTTGTTTCCCATTGTTTCCCTTCACTTTATAGCAACTGTGTCAAAAAGCGCCAAAAGCTTTTTCAGACCACGTTGGCTTTTTGTGGAATTCCGTTTTAGCTCTAGCTTCTAACTCTTGCTGGCTATTGCCTGTAGATTAATGCCATTTATCACATGCACAGTGAAAACGCTCATTTTGTTTGTGGCTACTTCATCTAGCCTACAAGCTCTGCTTTTGTGGGTAACACAAGATTGACTGTTCAGGTTCTGCCCTACTTTGTCTTAACCCTTTACCATTCGCATTTCTTACAGAGAAACTCCCTGTAGTATTCGGAAATTTACGCTGTTTTTTCAGAGAATAAGGTACCTCAAGTACACATAGTCCTGTACAGTTACTATTGTTCGCAGAGCAGTCATATTTGGCCAAAGTATTCATATGATGTTATACTTTGTTCTGCACCCCAAGATGTGTGTCCTACCTACATGTGTCGTGCTGCTGTCCCCTCTTTGTCACCAAATACAGGTAACATTGCAGTGACATCATGCTGTTAGTCTACAACTACCCTCTAACATGCACAATATAGGTATGTGATTAAAAAAAATAATATGTGTGGTCCTGCCTGAATGTGTCCTCCATCGCATCCACCGTCATGGTAATCCAATGAACATTCACAGTCACAAAATTACTGTCACCAAGTCTACACTTCCTCAGTGGAAAGTATTCAAACATATTGAAAATGACGTTGACTAATGCGCATATATACATTATTTACAAATATATGCTGACGCCTCCTATTTACAAAGACACTAGTGTCTCCTTCACCAATAGCCAGTTACATGGCTGTCACAATGCAGGTGTCACAGCCAGTGTCGCGTCCAGGTGTGTTGTCGTGTTTCTCAGATGAAAATACTGATTAATTTTGAGAAATCTGGTTTTCGTCATAATATTACTGATCCGTGACTCAGAAAATGTCAAATCAGTAGACCAGTAGAGATGAAGCCTCGGCAAATGCTTGATCCCCATCATGATCAAAACTGACAGGTAAGCCCAAATTTCATCAGGTGTTGTTTCTGTCCGTAATGGATCTATGACTAAGCCTTTCACAGCGATCTTTTGCCTTGCATAATTGTTAGTTTCATCTGCTACAATTTGAAAAAAATGTTGGGGCACAAACAAAGCAAAGTAATCTAAGAGCTTGGCATTCAGTGGGAGAGTTTGTGCCAGCCCAGTCGGCAGCGTGAAGTCTTGCACTGAGCAAGGCACTTGTGCGCTGCGCCATGTCGTCTGCTATGAAGCCAACGGAATGTTATCCTCAGCATCACTTTCCGACTCACTACCTTCTCCTATTTCATCTCTTTCTTCTACATCTACTTCAACATCGGATTCAACATTTTACTCTCTTTCGAACTGTTCCACTTGAGCCAAAATAGCTTCAATTTCCACATCAGTATATTCCTCCCAAATTGTATGCTCAATCTTTGCTGCCATTTTTAGCTACAAGAAAGCGTGGGAAAGACAAAGCCAGTCACTGGCCAATTTCTTGTGAAAGGGAGGCTGTGTAGCACTGAATTTGGTGTCCATTCCTTCCTTAGTTTATGCTGACCTCAGTGGAATGTTCATTCATGGTGTGCGTGTACTAGGTAGAGCTTAGTGCGTGAGGGAAAATCCCCACTAGGTTGAAATGACGTCGGCGGGCTGCGGCGGTATAAATAGATGCGGGCGAGCGGGCAGCGGGCGGCTACGGCGGGTAAAAATGGGAAAGGGTTAAGCAAAAATTTTGATAAGACCAATACTTTTGGTGTGACTTTACATTTGACAGGCATGCACCAAAATTAGCAGTAACCTCCTGGAAACTATGGTATTGTTGTGGTAAGGGAAATTCCCCACTACATTTGAAACGAATTTGTCGCACACAAAAATTTCTTCAGTTGTCATACATCCTTTAGAGAAGATTTTGACGGGCAGCTTCAGACCAGACAGATGTCACTGGCCTTGGGCCACAATCTATGGATGTTGGGGATAGGAGGAAAATCAAATACGGTATAAATAGAAAACAGAAAATTGTGAGATCATTCTTATTTAAACCTGCATCAATTAATGGCACATAGAACCAACAACTTCTTCTATTAACGCAATAGGAATGTATCTGGATAGTGGGACAGAGTTCTCTGATGTTTTGAGTAGCACCGATATTGGTTTAATATGGCAGTTAAAAATTAATGCTTGAGTTAAGAAAAAGTGGGTGATTTTCTATTTTGTTTTATTTTTGATCTGCAGAGATACGGCTAATATGTGTAGGGGTGAAACATTGCAACTAGCTTGGGTAGGCAAGAGGGGGGGGGGGGGGGGGGGGGGGGGAAGGGGGGGGGAGAGAGAGAGTACAGGTAAAGGTGTATGTGCACCCCAGATCATGTGCACATATTCGGGGGGGGGGTGGGGGGGGGGGGGGGGGGGGGGGAAAAAGGGGGGGGGGGAGAGAGAGTAAGGAAGGGTGTAGGGGAACCAGATCATGGTGCATATTCGGGGGGGGGGGGGGGGGGGGGGGGGGGGGGGGAGAGGGTAAGGTAAAGGGCATGTGCACCCAGATCATGTGCACATATTCGGGGGGGGGGGGGGGGGGGGGGGGGGAGAGAGTAACAGGTAAAGGTGCATGTGCACCCCAGATCATGTGCACATATTCTATGTATGTAAACACACAGCAATTCATGATGCAACTCTTAAGACCAAGTCAAATTTGGTTTTATTTTTGGGTTTTCACATGTACACAGTCATTCATGATACAATTCTTAATAAATAAAAACTTCAAATTTGTTTTCATTTTGGGGTTTTCACATGTAAATACACATTTGTTCATAAATATAACTCTTAATACAGACCTCAAGTTATTTTAAAAAAAATAATATTCTTGGGTTTTCACATGTAAATACACAGTCATTCATGAACATAACTATGAATAAAAACCTCTGTCATAATTATGTGTATTACTTTCATCAAGGTTTAACAATGCTTTTAAAATTATGAAGTTTCCTTTTCAGTTCGTTTCAGAAAATTTCAGCTGCGAGCCGGCTACCCAACCCTAACTCCAGCCTCTCTTTTTTGGCTGAAGGGGGAGGTAGGCTTTTCCCAATGCTCTGACCAGCAGTGACACAATGACCGACCAACTGACTTTAGTTTGCTTTTGAATTCTTACACAATGGCCACAATGAAGTTCATTCCAGTATGCTTTTAAAACACAGAAGTGACTAAAAGATTCTTAATTCCAGCCATGTCATCTTTACAGCCAGAAAGCACAGACACTCCCAATGAGTCAAGTGCAAACATCGGTTTAAAAGATTTCAAGACGAGGGAGTTGTGCAAAGCTTGTATTTTTCTCAGGAAGGAAAGTCAGTTTGGTTGTTAGGTGTCAGTGGTGTGTGCTCACCACTTTAATTCTAAAGCTTTCTTTGGTATAAAATTTCAACTTTCTGATGAAATACAGAAAAAAATGGAAGAAATATTGGTTACAGGGAAACTCATCTTTTTCGTTTATCCACTAAAAGAACATGCTTTTTTTTTTCCACTCACAATATGGTTAATTAAATAGGAAGGTAAAAGTGCATCATCACCTCATGTTACCAGCTGGAATTCTAGAACAAGCAGCTGGGTTCAGAGCAAAAACTAAAAAAATTTTTAATGGAGTACACTAACAGAGCAAGGTAAGCACCGATGATGGATGTAATCCAAAAGCAAAAATTTAACCATGCTACTGGCAAATGAGGTTGCCAGCTCAGCTCATTGTTTCATGGGAAGTAAAAATCCAGAAAATTGCTAGCACAACATTTCTAAAAGAAACCACACAACACACACATGTCCCTAACATCCGAGAAATAGATAAGCAAACACAAGTAAATACACATGAGCAAAAGCATAAAGTTGCAACAAATGTTAATAGCAAACATGCAAGGCTTTGTTGGAATAATGATTTACAGGTATAATGAGCAATATAGATTTCAGCAATACAGATTTTATCTTTCATTTCATGTTGTTAATAACCCTATCAACCACAAAAGCAACATCATATTTTACCATACACAATTCCAAGAAAACAGGCATCAACAATAAACTGCACTTCACTTTGCGATCAGTACTTCAAATAGAGCACATCAAAAAAGCAAAAATAAAAAGGAACATCGGCTTCTGGTAATCAAGTCTAAGAAAACTATACTAAATGTTTCCATTTAAAAAAAACACCTATCAAATATGATCGACACGAAGAGAAAAGTGGAAAAGGCAAGCGCTTGAAATACAAGACTTCCTTGCTGACGTGCTAGTTTTTCTTCCTAGTTGAACAAAGTGATTTAAACTTAAAGCACCAAAAAAAAATCATACAGCAAAGGGTTTCATAAAACTGCTTGTAAAAACTTTATGACCAGCCATAAAAATCACATACATGCCAAAGCATTTTCTAGTTTTACACAACCCAGGTTTCATGAGAGAACAAAAGTAAAAGCAAGAAGAAAGGCTGTACAAAATCAAACCACAACCTGTGCTACACTGTTTTATCGCAATGATCTAAAATACACATTACTTCACATTCGCTACACTGGAATTTTAGAATACACGCATCTGAAGTGAAGTTCCATACTTGCAGAAAAGAAGCACAAAATAAATGGACATAACAGACACAGTACAAATACAAAAAAGCAGACAAGAAATCATGCAGCAATGAGCATTGATCGATGTAACATCTGTCACTTTAGTCTTGCCAATACGACCAGATTTCTTGTGGGAACTCCTAACTCCTCTTATTTTCTTTAATTATTTTATTTCTTCTTTCATCATTTTCTTTCTTTCAATTTCTTTTTTCTGTGCTTCAGGGGTTTTTTATTCTTAATTACGCTGTGGAGCCTCCAACCTTTACTTTCTCTTTTTTCATTTGTAACAAAACAAAAAAGAAAGGCTGTGATAGAGTACATTTGTGCCGACGTTGGAAATCAGACTACTGGGAGAGGTGCCAATGAGGAGATCAATGAGCTGGGAGTGCTATGACCTGGGTAATGGACATGTCCCTGACCTATGGCAAAAGCAAAAGGCAAGAAGGAACTAAGGTAACAGGATGAATCAATACAAGATGCCTGTAATCTTGCACAGAGAATGAAAGGCAAACATGTTTTTTACACCAGGTATTGTAAAATAAAAGGAAAAAATACTTTTCTAATGCAAGACATTAAGATGCACACACACGAAAAATCAATGTTGGTTACAGCTGCAAATCCAGCATTTAAAAATGTTTCTTGAATTATTTTACTAAATGCTATTTTCCATTTAACACCCTGCCCCCAGAATTACACACACCTACGCGTGTGTGTGCGCACGCACACGCACACACACACACACACAAGGGGATGCAACTTTTGAGCTGGTTGAACAATAAAGCTTACAGTTACACTGATGAGGACCAGTACCTCTGGTATACCATTCCATAGATTTGTATAGAGCACAAATCCCTCCATCCTTCAAACACACACACTCCCACTAACCTTAACATACTTTCTACCCCTCTTTAATAATGCCCCTTTCTTGCAATGCATCCCAACCGTCTCTTCGTACCTTCCCCTCAAGACTATTCAATAATGCATTCTAAAACCAGGCCCCCTATGACTTTAAACTTTTTGCGAAAAGCCACACTCCCACTCCTTTCAAATGCTTATTCAATCTTACATTCTAAAGCCAGCACCATCTACTTTTGTTTTTAGGTAAACTTTTTTTCTAAAATGCCCCTCACCCTCCCCTGCAACTATCAAAGTACGACTGCATGCCCCCTATCCCTATCCTCCGTCAGTCATCACACCTCTTTCCCCATCCTCCTATACCAGAACATTCTAACCCTCCCCCTTTGTAAGCATCCTTTTCCCTAAAATACTAGCGCCCCTCCTCTAAAGGAACATGTAAATGCATGACAAACATCTTGTACACAGGTTGAAACCCGTTTCGCCTTTTGGAAGAGTAGGTCATTTAAGCCGGTAAGAATGGATGACAAAATTTACAAAATCGCTCGCACACGGGAACTGGATGTAAAAAAGAATATCAGTACTCATTCCATTATCCTTGAAATACAATAAATAAATGACCTCAAAGAAAACATGTTTAGCCATTGTGTCAGTAAATACCACCTATCTGCCTATTGTGTCCACATGTGGGGCTGGGGTCAGAGTTCAGGTTAGTGTTAGGGTTAGTAATAAGTTAACAGCATGCAAGGGTCGTCTGTCAGCTGGTCGGTCTGAATGTTAGAACGCATGTGGACACGATAGCAGATAAACGAATGGTATGTACTATAAACAATGGTACATAGCTCGCAATAGTATGGAGCTTCAAATCACGAATCGCCAGTCCTAACGACAGCTAAAGCTATGCTTTGAGCTTCAGTGTCTGCAAATTTCCAGTTTTGCTATCAATGCAATTTCAGGCCTAAGACTTAACTTGCATCCCTTTAAAAAAAAAAAAACTGCTCAAAATAAACCATGTAAGCAAAACTATCAGCCAGCCCCGTTTTTTTCTTCTCCTCACTGCATCCGTACCTTTCCGAAACACCCCTTTCCCTTCCTTGCCTCTCCAACCCGATAACTCCTACCCACAACTACCCCTTTCACACACCCACACACACATACACCACAGCTGTCAGTTTTCCCCACTTTCAGCTACTCTCGGCTGCTATCCATTTCGTCCCAGCCCAACCTAGCTGGTGCCAATGTATAGCAGGAACTGATCGCACTTGAACTTAGTAAAAGGAAGGATTGCACTAATTTTAGCAATGAACCCTTGATCGAGTTATGCTGGATTTGCGTGCTGTGACCAAACACACACATACACACACAATCTCACTAAAAAGCTATACATACACTACTCACTTTGTTTTTAACCAAAAGGTGAGAGACTTGAAGTGCTCTCTCAAGTCTTGCAAAAGACAATTTCTTAGGACATTTTGAGCACATATTTCCATTTCTTAGGACATTTTGAGCACATATTTCTACTCCAGCCAAAATCAATGGATATTTCATTGCATTTTCCAATTTCTATTTTGAGAATTCTCAACACTTTTCTGCCCATTGACTGCATAGATTATGAAACATTTAGCTATTTCAAATAACTTGATTTTTTACAAGTTAAAATAAAGCCACATTCCAAAGCATTGCCAGTTATACAAGGGGGAGACTATCACAAAAGACTATCACAAAAGTATTTCTTAATCATTTGAGAAGAAAAAAAAAAACTATTGCCAGATTTACATTAACCCTTTCTTCACAGGCACACACAACAAAATCCACTTTTAACTCAAGTCTAGCCACCAAGCAACACACCAATCTTAACACACCAAGAAAAAAAACATTTTCAATCAATTCATTTTGAATTTTTAAAAATAACCATGTAACAGATGCTACTGCCCTCAAATCTCAAACCCTGATGGAATATTACACTAATTTTTCCTTAGGGCAAATAAAAGCAGGCAGTGTTGATTATGCCAGCAAATCTTTTTATACTTTGTAAATTTCACTTGAAAAGGCATATATATGGATAAACAAAAACCCAAAAAAGGAAAAAAATGTACAGTTATGTTTTACTACTTTGTCTCTTTTACGTGCAGATAGTAAAGTCCCATCTTTATTCCGTTTTAATTTTTTTTTATGTAAATCTGTTTAATCCTTTTTTTCGTTTATTTTGACTTTTCTCTCATTTACTTTTGTTTGTATTTTTTATATTTTCCTTTTTTTCTCTTTTTTGTGTGCGTTATAACAATTTTTTCCAGCTCACTTTTTTGTTCTCTTATCTGATTATGGATCATAGGTAACAACAGAAGACTATATTTTTCTTTCGTTTTCTTACATCGTCAGATGTGTCTGGGAAAATAACGGCATGTCCTTTCCAGCTCATCTCGTGAGCTGTACAGCTTGGTTTTGCAGGGTTATCTCTGCCGGCCCCACAATCTTCCTCAGGTCGCTGAATAGCGTGCATCTTTGAAGGATAGGTTCGCCAGTCTCATTTTCTTTACCACAGGCACACAGGGAAGGAACGAATTTTCAGCTTTGTAGACGTGGTGATTTAGCCTGTTGTGCCCAGTGCGGAGTCTTAGAATGATGACCTGTTCTTCTCTTACTGGTGTCACAATGAGTTTTTTGAAGCCATATACTGAACAGGGGTGTGGGAATCAGGCTGCCTGTGGTCAGCTTCCCATGGTCTTGGTAGAGTAGCTGGGTCCCATTTAACAGAATGGACAGGTAGATTGTTCAGCTGCTGTCAGAGTGCATGGCTATGGTGGATGAAACTGCTGCATTTTATCCCGTTTCTTGTTGGCGAATGCAGGCAGTTGTGGTGTCCCTGGCATGTGGAACCAGTGACAGTTTCCTGTAGAACAGATTCTTAAATGAAACACTGTCCCTAAGAAAAGAGACGGGGAAAGGGAAAAAAGACAATAGAGAGGCTAGAGCTCTGAGGTTCACCAATGGCGAGATTCGCATGTGACCATTTTTCCTGGTAGCCGCATTCCGACATCAGAAATGATGTCAAAACACACAACATGCATTTTTAAAACATTTTTGTCACCTGTTCCTTCCGGCATACAACGGACTATTCTTCCTAAAAGCAAAAAGGATTGTAAAATCCTTTGGATGAGACTATGAACAGAGGCCCCGTGTGCGAATGCATAAAGAACATCTTGCACACACGTTAAATCCTGTTCCGCTTTTTGAAAGAGTAGGCCATTGTGTGCCAGTGGGAACAGATGACAAAATTTACAAAACCGCATACACCCGGGGACTGAATATAAAAAAAGCACATGAGTGCTTATTCCATTATCCTCGAAAAAAATTAAACTCTGAGCGCTTTGATTTGTTGCATTACAAGATTCAGCGCTATATAAATTCCATACATTATTATTATTATTAATGTGTGCATAATATGTTCTCTGTGTGTTTGCACACGAGACCTCAGTTTAGTCTACCCTGAAGGACTCTTGGGGGAGAGCAGTCGGTATCGTTGTCAACTCCAAGAGAGAAAATCCCCTCACACAGACATGTCCATGGTGGCTCCAACCCAGACCATCAGGTCACTAGCTCAACACTAACCGCTAGGCTATCCCACCCCTGCATCATATCACATCTAAAAATAGAACACTCCCCAGAAACCCACCCCCCTCCCCTAGAAAAAAACCAAAACGGAGGAAGCAAAAAAGAGAAACAAGGATCAAATGACCAAAAAAATAAGGATTAGACAAGGAAAGAGTCAGATCTGTAAAAGATTTTTTAATATGGAAGACCAAACCTCTCTTCAAACTAAAATTTTAAAATAATAATAATAAAAGCAATAACGGACAGAAACATATATGGACAAACGACAAAGATGAAAACCGTCAACACATAAGCCTGTAAAAGCATCAATTCAGAAATTAAAGAAAGGGCAGGAAATTTTTTTCCCATTTCCTTGGCTAGAACTCCTAGGTTTGCGAATGGCAAGATTTTTGAGGCCATTACCCTCCAACCCCACCCTGTCCCCCCGCCAGCCATCATTTAGGTAGCCGCATTCCAACTTCACAGATGGTGTCTAAACACGATACCTGTGTGCATTTACATACAAGCCCTCCGTTTATAGTCTCATCCAAAGAACTGTGACATTCAGTTTGATTTTCTCGTCAAACTGGGAAGAAAGGGCAAGGCTGGGAATCAAACCTAGAACCAGTTTTCTTGTTAGGCAGGTGAATGTCTTAACCATCCTGTCACCTTCCTTCTTGGGGCATGTTATAATGATTTTTAAAAAAGGGGCAAATATAATTTAATGAATACCTTTCAGAGCAAACAGGTCATGACGGCTGCATCACACAGGTCACTGAGCATTAAATTCCTGCTCCAGAAAGCCTGAAAAAAACAAAGCCTTCGTCAGTAAAACTGTACACCCCAATAGCTTCATCAGCTCATAATTTACCATGTTTTGGTTTCATCACCTCAACAGAGACTCCACCCACAATTGTTCTTTACTGAGCCTTTCACTTTTCCATCAATTTAAATTCCACTGCAGAAAATTTTATGACGAAGTATTTTGACACAGCAATGGACAGTGGAATAGTTCTGACTAAGTAGACTTTTTTTTTTTCATAATCTACAATGAGGGTCTTCTGTCAACATGATACTCTTCTTGTCGTCTATAGACGCCATCATATCTGTAGTTACCCTAAACCACAAGGACTTGACAGGTTAAAAGCCAAATGAGGCATATTCCAGGAGACTGACCGTTTTCCTAAACAAGAACTTTCAGTTAAATACTGAACATGAATCCTGTGTAATAAAGCAGTTCAGCTGGAACCATCTTTCAAAATGTACGGGATTGGATAGCCTGGTGGTTAGAACATTGCGCATTGCTCTTGTGATCTGTCAAACCGGGCTCAAATCCCATTCAAGGGAATTTACCCTCCTGGAGCTAACATCAGTGCCAACCCCACTCCCCCCAAAAGTCCTTTGGATGAGACTTTAAACAGAGGTCCTGTGTGTGAATGCATGTAGAACATCTTGTGCACATTTTAAAAACCATTTCTGAAAAGTAGGCCATTGTGTGCCAGTGGGAACAGAAAAACTTACAAAACTGCATTCACACAAGGACTGGATGTACAAGCACACAAGTGCTTATTCTATCATACTCAAAATAAAAGAGTAAAATAGACATTTAAAAAAAACTAAATACTTACACATTATTATTTTGACAGGGTGCCCATGATGACAGTCACTCTTCCAGAGATCTTGACAGGGTCTCCATGATGACATTCACCCTTGCAGAGATCTTGACAGGATCTCTAAGATGACAGTCACCCACTTCCAGAGATCTTGACAGGGTGCCCATGTTGAGTCACCCTCTTCCAGAGATCTTGACAGGGTCTCTAAGATGACAGTCACCCAGAGATCTTGATAGGGTGCCCATGTTGACAGTCACCCTCTTCCAGAGATGTTGACAAGGTCTCTAAGATGACAGTCACCCGTTTCCAGATATCTTGACAGGGTGCCCATGATGACAGTCACCCTTTTCCAGAGATCAAGCTTGACAGGGTGCCCATGATGACAGTCGCCCTCTTCCAGAGATCTTGACAGGATGCCCATGTTGACAGTCACCCTCTTTCAGAGATCTTGACAGGGTCTCTAAGATGACAGCCACCCTCTTCCAGAGATATTGACAGGGTGCCCATGTTGATAGTCACCCTCTTCCAGAGATCTCTTCCAGAGATCTTGACAGAGTGCCCATGTTGACAGTCACCCTCTTCCAGAGATCTTGACAGGGTGCCCATGTTGACAGTCACCCTCTTCCAGCGATCTTGATAGGGTGCCCATGTTGACAGTCGCTCTTTTCCAGAGATCTTGATAGGGTGCCCATGTTGACAGTCGCTCTTTTCCAGAGATCTTGACAGGGTGCCCATGATGACAGTCACCCACTTCCAGAGGCCATTCTAAACTCCCCTATGATCCACATGATGATTTTAACCATCAGATTAGGGCCTGTGTGAAGAAGTATAGGACAGAGGGACCAAGATGGTCAGTTTAAGAATAACTTCAAAGAATGACTTCATAAGATGCTTCCTATACAGTGAACTGAGGAAGATTGTGTGGCCGACGGACATAACCCTGTAAACCATGTTGTACAGCCCTCGAGAGGAGATGGAAAGGACATGCCATGAACTTTTCCCAGACATTTGATGGTGTAAAGCGAACGAGAGAAGAAAGACCACTTAAAAGATGTGAAAAAGTAACAGAGTAACAATCCCTCATGAGCACTGTGTCACTGCCCTTGTCACTGTTACTGCCTTTGTCACTATGTCACCGCCTTTGTCACTATGCCACTTTGTCACTGTGGTACTGCTTCTGTCACTATGCCATTGCCTTTGTCATTGAGCCATTGCCTTTTGCCACTGTGCCACTACTTCTGTCACTATGCCATTGCCTTTGTCATTGAGCCATTGCCTTTGTCACTGTCCCACCGCCTTTGTCGCTACATCATTGCCTTTGTCGCTATGTTGCTGCCTTTGTCACTATGCCATTGCCATCGTCGCTATACCATTGCCTTCGTCATTGTCACTGACTTCCGTCACTATGCCACTGCCTTTGTAGATGGTTTTACTTTTCGAGACACCAAGATCACTGTTTTTCACCAAGATTGCTCTCCTTTGAGCTCTCCTAAACACATTGACCCCCTTTTTAGATAATTTTACGATTTTGTTTATTGGCGCATTTTAGGGGGTATTTTTCAGAAGGAGGGGGGTAATTTTTTTTTCCGTTTTTTTAGCTTTTCTAATGTTTAGAATTTTATGTTTAATTTTTATTTTACTTTGCTTTATTCTAATTTATTTTTGGATTTACACTTGTTCTTTACGTTATTTATAATGTTTAGAATTCTATGTTTATTTTGTTGTTTTTACGTAATTTTTGTTTAGACTTTCATGATTTTATTTAGTTTTTATTTATCATTTTCTATTTCATCTCATTTTATCTTAAGTCTACTTTGGTTTTATCTAAACCCCCTCCTTTTAATTTCTTTTTAATGAGCAAAGGAGTAAAAATGCAATCAAAAGTTTGGTGTCCAGTGATCTGTTGAAGGTGAACAGCAGGGCAGTCATTAAAGAAAAAAAAAGCCTGAAAAATAACGATGGGTGCAAAATTTGATCTGAGCAGAAGGAAATGAAAAAGAGGTGAATGAAGTTGCTTCCCTTTGTGAGCATTGCACACACGTTTTTCACAGATTGTCCTATTCTGGGCATATCTATGGATGGGCTATGCAAGGCAAAACTTGCGCCGCCAAAGGCTTTGCATCTCTATCTCTCTAAGCATTAAACTCTTAGATATCCCCACTCTGAACACTAATGACCTGTAAGAAAACTGCTGGCACTGGGACAACAGAATATCCCCATTCTGAAGACAGGTAAATCTAGCAGTGGGACAACAGAATATCCCCATTCTGAAGACAGGTAAAACTAGCACTGGGACAACAGAATATCCCTATTCTGAAGAAAGGTAAAACTAGCAGTGGGACAACAGAATATCCCCATTCTGAAGACAGGTAAATCTAGCAGTGGTAACTAGCAGTGGGACAACAGAATATCCCCATTCTGAAGACTAGAGGTCATTGAGAAAGCTACTGTTCCTGGGATAACAGAATATCCCCATTCTGAAGAAAGGTAAAACTAGCAGTGGGACAACAGAATATCCCCATTCTGAAGACAGGTAAAACTAGCAGTGGGACAACAGAATATCCCCATTCTGAAGAAAGGTAAAACTAGCACTGGGACAACAGAATATCCCCATTCTGAAGACAGGTAAAACTAGCAGTGGGACAACAAAATATCCCCATTCTGAAGAAAGGTAAAACTAGCAGTGGGACAACAGAATATCCCCATTCTGAAGACTAAGAGGTCATTGAGAAAACTGCTAGTGCTGGAACTACAGAATACCCCCACTATGAAAACTAGTAAAACTAGCACTGGGACTACAGAATATCCCCACTCTGAACACAAATGACCTTTAAGAAAACTAGCACTAAGACATCAGAATATCCCTACTCTGAAGACAACAGGCACCTTGACACAAGTTAAAAAATCATGTTGATACATATGGAGTGCTGAGATCCCATTTCATGGCATTGGTGATGGCCATTATAGCATTGGTGAGAAGTTCCAAGACCTTCTTCCTTTTTTGTCATGTTTCTCCCAGGGGTGGTTTGACATTGATGAGCCTTCTCCATCTCTCTGTTTTGAGCTTCTTCCTTATTTAT
This sequence comes from Rapana venosa, assembly GCA_028751875.1. Lineage (NCBI taxonomy): Eukaryota > Metazoa > Mollusca > Gastropoda > Neogastropoda > Muricidae > Rapana > Rapana venosa. The sequence goes on along the minus strand of CM054160.1, from coordinate 3,600,861 downwards.
GCCCCTTTCTCTAAGATCATCTGCAAGACAGGTAGCCCAGGTTTTCCTAGGTCTTCCCTTTGGTTTCTTTCCATCCACTACGAAGCTCATTGCTCTTTTTATGATGTGGTGGTCTGCTTTCCGTCGAGCGTGCCCAAACCAGTGCAGTCTATTGCTACTAGCTACAGACTTCAGATCATCAACTTTGCACATTCTCATCATCATCATCATCATTAACCATTACACCCAGTGGTATGTAGGGCAGCAACAAAGCGCTTCCACTCCTGTCTATCCTGGGCCAACCTAGTCACTGATCCCCAAGAGTGCTGCATGGCCTTCATCTCACTTTCTACAGTCCTCCTCCACGTTGCTTTTGGTCTTCCTTTCTCCTTCCTTCTGGGGTCCAGTGCAATGCTGTTCTTGTGATTGACTGTGGGTCTCTTCGGAGGATGTGCCCAATCCACTTCCACCGTCGTCTTGTGATGATGGTTCCCATGTCTTCCTGCCTGCATCTCCGTAGTAGGTCTTCATTGGAGATCTCTGGCCAAAAGATCCGGAGAATTCTTCGCAGGCATATGGTGTGAAAGGATCGAAGTTTGGTAAGATCCGCTTCCGTCATCCTCCAGCAATCAGAACCGTACAGGAGCATAGATATAACACAGCTCTGGTATAGCTTCAGCTTGGTGTTGATGCTGTACTGAGTTGATCTCCAGATATTGTTCATCTCCCTAAACACTCCTGGCCTTGCCCAGTCTGTTGTGGATGTCTTCTTTTGTGCCGCCCTCTGGTTTGATGCTGCTGCCAAGGTATGTGAACTTATCTGTCTGGCGCAGGTCAGTTCCATTCACTTTCACAGGGGCTGGTGTGTTCACATTGAGCGACATTGTTTTCTTGGTGCTAATATGAAGCCCCACTTGCTGTCCGAATATTTGGAGTCTGCTGGTCTTCTCCTGGATATGTCGGTGTGTGTGTGACAGCAGCGCCAGGTCATCCGCAAAGTCAAGGTCGTCTAGTTTCCCTCGTCTGTCTCTGATTGGTGCTCATCTTAAATTTGTTGCATACTTTCTTGATGATCTTGTAGACTCTCCCTTGCTCTCCTTGGGCCGCCGCCTCTTCTGCCTCAGCTGCCAGCTGTTCCATGGCTTCTCTCTTGTCACGGCGTGCGAGTCTCTTCACTTTCCTGTGTGCCTCTCTGTACAACTCTTCCTGCCTCTCTCGTAGCCATGGAGACTTTACTTGCAGAAGTCTCTTCTTGATCTCTCCTTTCTTTGATGGTTTCCATAGTTCTTTATTCGTGATCGTGAGAAGTTCCAAGACTGCCAGGACTATTTCTGATAAAAGACAGAAACATGATTGTGCCATTTATGATGCTGACTAATAAAAAGTGTGTGAGTGTGTGTGTGAGAGAGTGTGTGTGTGAGTGTGTGTGTGTGTATGCTACTTCTATTGTGTGTGGGCATGTGTTATGTGCCACATTTTGTCATGGCAGATTTCACTGCTTACAAATTCTGGTTTTTCTTAGCATGGAGGGTGCATCACTACAAGAGCAACATCACTGTGTCTAAAAGTAAATCTGACAGAGACAGAGGAGAGAAAAGCACAAAGAGAGAGAGATAGTGATATTTAATGTCAGATTCACGGACACAATAGCCAAGTGGCTAAGGCCATTTAACTTCAATCCCATGGGTCCATGAAATCATGGGTTTGAATCTTGATGGCATCTGGTGTATTAAGGTTGGGGATTATTATGATCTCCCATATCAACCTCAAGTGCAGACCTGCCACTGCCTTAATTCCCTTTGTGTATATATTAAATACACATGCAGAAGATCAAATCTGCATGTTAAATATCCTGTAACTTGTGTAAACGTTCAGCAGGTTATGTAAACAAGAACATACCCTGCACACATCCACAAGTTGGAAATCTGAATGCAGCTACCTTCATGGTGGGTAAACATGGTCACATACACATTATCTCACCATCGATTTATCGAGGAACAAAACACACAAAAAAGAGGTCAGTGTACAGTACTTAAGTCCCTCATATGTGGCATACTCTCACTACCTAAGCTATTTTCACTGACATATGAAAAAGTCAAGACTATGGTGTATGGCTTTTGGCACCAGTCTGCCCATCCATCGATGGCTGAAATCATTGCATACACAATCACTGGATATATCATATGCCACCCATGCATAGCTTTTTAGAGATTTTCTCATCAGATGAAAATGTTGGATGGATGGATATAACAGGCTTTTCATGAAATAACTTTGTAGGATAGTTTTGCCTATAAACTAACATCAAGCATAAACCATCTGACAAATGACATGAGCAAGATTATTACCTGTTTCTGCATGACAACCCTGCAGAGTAGACTGGTGGGAGGACGTGTGTCACCAAGGATGCCAGTGGAAGAGCTGGATGACCAAGGTCAAGGAATGGACACGGGCAGACAGGCCAGACCTGCTGGCAGCTGCCCAGCAAAAATCGGAGTGGTCATCCCCCCACAAAGTCTGCTGCTGACGTCCAGTTTCCACGATGACCAAATGGGTGTAGAGGTCAAGTGAGCGAGGGACATTGCAGTTTCTGCAGTGCTCAGCTTCCGTGTGTTGGGTTGAGCAGAACAGTGAAGATGTAACTGCATGGTTACCATTCTGAAAGGAAACAAACAAAAAAATCAGGGCTCTGCTGGGCTGAACAAAAGAACAAAAAAAAACTACAAATCATAAAGGGGCAACATGAATATGTAAGGGTGGAAAAATACTCTGCCACAACTCACATGCCACAACTCACATGCTATCTGAACAGCAATGGTGAAACAGTGTGAAATAATCACAGATTTCTCACACTAATGGAAAAGGGTCATATTTCTCACAGAGTAAAATCACAAACATTGCTTTTACTAAAAGTGTATTACAACATTTTCCTTTTTTTTTTTTTTAAATGAGCTGTCTCAGTGTTTCACAAGAAAATAAAATTTGAGCTTAATCAGCATAGGCACAGCTGATGTCATTTAACTAGTTGACAAGAAACCCTAGGCCCAGCCTGTCTTTCACTGATAAGCCACGCCTACTGCTGCCTCCCAACCCTGACCCCTGGAATCAAAATGCTCTACATTGAATTCACCAATGCTAACATTGAACACATAGAACATATAATTATATATATATAATCTCCACATCACATTATTCCAGTCAACAGAAAAACAAACGGGTAACATTTGCAGAGTATCCAAGCTTTTTCTGTGAACGGAAAAAAAATGTTTAAAATGCAACTGATATCTGATCATCTCCTTCTTTCATGCACTATGTTACACATCCTGCCCATACGATGTGAAACCTGCCCATCTTTTGTTATAACAATTGTTCAAAAATTGTTAAGTGGGCCACCTAAGGCTGGCGGGTTGGGAGTGAAAGTGATGTAACGTGTGCCTACATGAATCTGGTTTTTGTTTTTTGGGGGGACTGAATGAATGACAATGAGTTTTTAAAATTATATGCAAAGTTTTTAAGCCAAGCCCTGGAAACATAAAACAGAATAAAATATGTAAATCATCAATATGTCAGGGAGAAAAAGTTGCGTGCACACCAAAAAAAAAAAAATCTAAATTATACACTAATCAATCTACTCTTTCAAACAACAACCACAACACACACACACACACACAGATGGAGTGGGAAATGAAGTGACAGACACCCTTTTTTTTTTTTTACAAAGTTTTATGGTACACACACCATAAAGCCTAACAGTTTACCTCATGCAATCTCAACACACTCTTAAAACCATTGGCACACACACACACACACACTTTTACTTGAATACTTATGGCTAGGAGTAGGAGCTAAAACTGCTTTCCTATCTCATACAAAATTCATTCTAATCAATATAAAAAAAAGGAGACGGTAAAACAAAAATAAAAAGAGACTGCTAATAAGTTTATCAAGACAGTCAACAGAATAGGCCCTTGCCCTTACCCCAGTTAAATTGCTCGCCAAGCATTTTATCCCTTCATCTTCAAATAGACAAAATATAAATGCATAAGCTGAGGATTTTCAGCAAAATCTTCACCCAATTCAGTGAACTTTGACACTGATGAGGAAGATCAATACTTGGCACCATCTCTTCCTCCCCCACCCCCTCCCACCACCACTCCAACCCAAATAAGCATCTTTCAAGTCTGTCGATTCGGGCCTGAACTAAGTCTCTAAGATCCACAATAAGCCAGTTCTTCGAGATAAGTATCTCCTTTTTTTTACCCCAACGTCTTCCAAGTTTAAACAAGCTAAGAAATCACCAAAATGGTCAGGGAAAATGTGTTGGCATGGAGCCTGCATGGCGGCAGCCATTTTGAACAAAGTAAACAATGTCTTACAAAGCTAGGCTTAGGCCCAAGTGTTTTCGCATTCAAGAACGATAATCCATACGCCTAAAAAGTTCACAGTTAACGTTGCGCGATATGCCTAGGCCTATGCGACAGACAAACAGCTACATTTTTCTTTGAGAAAAAACGTTTGAAGCATGCTCATGTACGGTTTTCTTGCCTCACCCTTGCTCGCGCAAACGAAAGTGACTTGCGGAAATGTTTTTGACATCCATTAGGCCTGACGGCAGAGTACTAATAGTAAAAGAAAAGTTCTTAAAGTGGTCCCAAAATACCCAGCTCATTTCAAAGGCTGATAAATGGACTAAATCTAGATTTCGACAGATGACAGATGCGCTAGAATTGTTTTCTTTCCTTTTATTTAACGCATAAGGCTTCTCAAGATAAAACTGCATTGGGCGACTTGTCTTCCCTAAAGTTAATGATTGTCATATCAGAGGTTGGCCTGAATTTCGGAACTTGAAAATGCGGTAATACAATTTTTGACCTGTTCACTGAAAAACTGAACTTTTTTTTTAAATGTTGGGTCATTTCGAGTTTTTCTACCCAGACAGTTAAGAAAAAAAAACATTGTCCCAAAGGCCTGATTCAACTGTCACTGAACAGTTTAACTCTATCATAAGCATGTAAAATATTACCATTATAAAAGAAATATTACCAGTATAATATCAAAGTCTGCATCAGTACAGGTCATCAGCTTCATTTACATTTGGAACGTCGTGGGACGTCCGTAGATAAAGACATAGTAACATTTCAAATCAAACTGTTCTTAGTGTTCACCTCCTCATTTCACAGGTCCTCCTGCACGTCATGTCATGTGTTCAGGAGGGGTAACTGAACGCTCAATTCACTGTAGATGCCTGACCAATCAGGAACGTCCTTACATGCAAATCTTTGGCTCAGGCAGAGTACCATGCCCACAGGTGTTTTGAGTCAAACTTTTTTTCTTCCAGCTAACACTTCTCTCATTCACTTTTCCTCCCTTTCATAATGTTTAAATTTCCCCCTGTTTCTTGTTAAGACTTCAATTTGCATTTACAATAGCATATGCTAGCCAGTACCATTACACTTTGACACAACCTCCAGTACTTCCTACACTCAGGCACCAGACAGAGGGGAGGGAGTAGATCATACAAAAAATAATTTTAAAAATATATATATATTAGTCAATCTACAGTTTCTCTCCCTCCCCATTTACCCCACTTTCCCTACCCAGCTTAAAAGAACTTTTCTCATCAGATTTCCATGTGAACCTGTCTCACCTTCCACTGACCAAAAGCCAGTTTGCCTCATGACTCCTCTCAAGGAATTCAAGTTGACAAATTGGGGGGAGGGGAGGTTTACACAAAAAAATAGGCCACTGGCGCCAGTAAAAGATAAATACTGGGGGGAAAATGCATGCACATTGGTGTGCTTAGACCTCCCTAAAGTCGGAATGCGGCAAACAATGATGGGCAAAAGCTGCGGTTGCTTATGCAAAAATCTCACCTTTAGTAAACCTGGGAACTCTAGCCCAGGAAGGGAAAGAAAAATTAATACTCATGTAATTTTGCATCCCATGAAACCAATGACAGAACAGGGACCAAAAGGGCGCAATGCACCACCATGACTTATCTATCCAACTTTTTTTTTTTGGTACTGGCAATACAATGTTCTACTAATCTGCAAGTCTACATGTTTCCATACTTTCTCGTACTGTTTTACTTTTACTCTATTTAGGAGTGGAATAATAAGGATGAAAAATAAAAACCAACGCCATAACCAATCTAGGGTAGCTTACCTGTACATTTGGGTCAAAATGGCCTAACAGCGACAATACACAGCGTCTTGTGCAGTCGTCGCCTTCAGTTTGTCGAATGATCAATGGAGTGAGAGGGCTCACCAACAACACAGTTCTACCCCCTGCCCCCTCCATTGGTGAACACTGTATTTTTGCGCGTGCTTCACGAATAAACAGCATCAGTGATGGCGATGAATGTTACCACACCATGATTCAGCTCGCTTGCTCTCTCGCTCTCGCTCGCTCTCTCTCTCTCTCTCTCTTGTGAGATATGGATGCGTCATAAGGTCTAATTCATACCACTGGTAGCGAGGGGGGGGGGGGGGGGGGGGGGGACATGAGCCATATGGTGTATTTTATTGCCTGACAAATTATTGTATGTATTTTTTTTGTATTACATGACCTATAATAACAAATTCTGTGTGTGTGTGTGTGTGTGTGTGAAAGTCAAACTTTTTATTTCCAGAGGGTACATCGAATAAGCAGTGCAATTACTTTTTTTTTCATCAAGCTATAAGGAAACAAACAAAAAGTGTATATAATAATAAAATTCAAAGCAAGTCAACACACACACACACAGTGATAAATCATTTATCACAGCGTCTTGCACAATCATCGCCTTCAGTTTATCCAATTTTCAATGAAGTGAATGGCCTTACAGAACAACAACAACACACACACACACACATATATACCCAGAGGCTACATTAATACCTCCCCCTCCCCTTAACCCCCCCCCCCCCCCCCCCCCCCCCCATCCCCCATCCCACCACCACCACCGCTACACGCATAAAAGCAACCCAAGACAGAAAATGGATACCAACAAAATTACAATGTTACTACATATTAGGATCACATCAGCCATCCCCTTTGTTCTGGTCCCTTTTTCCACAAGCACACACACACACACACACAACACCTTAGGAGACTAGGCACTCACTACAATTAGCATGAGAAAAGTGTAAGCAATGATGCCCTACACAGGCATGCATTTGTGTTATTTCTAAAAAAAAAAATTAACTTAAGGCTTTTCATCAAAACAAACTAAGATTAGAAACCACCCACCAATTCTAACATCAGCAAAAACAATACATAAAACAACCATGCAACACACACACACACCCACACACCAATGCCTATCTGGGTCAAATTTCTTCTTCTCTGGTTCCTTTACACCATCAGATGTGTCTGGGGAAAATAATGGCATGCAAGTCCTTTCCAGCTCCTCTCGTGGGCCGTACAGCTTGGTTTGCAGCCACTGAATCTTCCTGGATTTTCCAGAACTCAAAACTGGAACAACTACAGGTCTTTTGTTTCCAAGTCTGAAGTAAAACATCAGTCAGAACTCAAGCATTTTAGAAACATTCGTATAGTGTGTAAAAAGGATATACACTTTTCTCAAATTTTCTTTGCCATTTCATTGGAGATTGCACCAGAGCCGACAGAGCAATTCTAAGAGAAGCTAGATCTAGAGCAGAATTGAATTCTTACAGGGTGATAGAAGAATTAAATCATAGATCTATAGGGTTTCTTGCGACAGATGGACAACTAATGTTTCCTCAGAACAGCCTATGGATGTTATCAAAGTTACTGGCAATGATCCACTTAGCCTACCATGCTCAAGACTTTAAGAAAGAAGATGAGAAAATTTACAAAACTGCCTAGATCTACACTCAGGATCTGGATTTTAAGAAAAAACTCATGAGTTTTATCCTGAATTTTTTTTTAAAAAGCCTTTCTGTAGGCTACTGTCGTCTTTTGGGCCTTGAGGTAAGGCCTAGATGAATCAATGGGGGCGGGATAGCTCAGTGGTCAGAGTGCTAACTTTCCCCAAGCAAGGCAAAGGGTAGGCAGCATTGAGCATGGTTACCAAGTGGATGGGTGACTGTTTGCACGCCTTGGCTTTAGTACAGTCCCCCATTTCACCCAAATGTAAATGGGTACTTGCCCTCTTTAGGAACAAGGAAGGTAAAGCAGCCAGGGAGAGGAGATGGGCATAGCCCTTAATATGCTGGCCCCTAGAGAAGCTGAGGTCTTGGACATCTCGCTCCCCAACGACCCCATAGGTTATGGGAACACCTTTACCTTGACCTGTTTAGATAAATCAAGAAAATATTCATATCTAGATCTAATAACTTGTTAAATCTTATAGGCCTAGTCAATCCACTTGTATGGAATGCTTAGTTTTTTCATAGTAGATTGGATTTAATGAGTTTGTATTAAAGACCTTCAAGTAGTTGCAGTGGGGACTTTTGTTTTTGTCACTTGAAAATAGTAATGGCTGGTGGAAATGTGTTGCTGGAAATGACGTTGAGTGAATGGATAACATACCACACATAGAATTATTTTCTTGTAAAAATAAAAAAGAAGAAGAAAGCTAGTAAGTGGTGTGTTTCATGGATGCCCTGTCCACAGACAAAGAAACAGAAGTCCAGCAGGAACTACAGCTCCTGACACAAAACAAACGTGCAACGCTGCAATGGATCCCTGCCCACTGTGGTGTACCTGGCAAGGAACAGGCTGACGAACTTGAGGAACAGGCTGACGAACTTGTGAAACAGGGTACAGCACACAAAGAACAGTGCGAAAGCAGCCTCACCTTGTATGAAAAGAAAGCAATCATCAAACCAATGGCCTGACCCAGAGTAGAGAAGGACGACTACCACCATCTCAATAGAGAAGAACAAGTAATAATTTCTAAGACTCTGCACTGGGCAGAACAAGCTAAATGACCACATGTCCACAAAGCTGAAACTCGTTCCTCTTTCCCTGGTGGTAAAGAAAACCAGACTGGTGAGCATATAATTATATCCTTCAACTGTCGGATGTCAACAGCCCAAGACATCCCTGCTCAAAATGGATGTTGTTTGCGACAGTTGTGGTGAGATCAAATTGCTGAAGGTTTCTAGGCTGTGCAGAGCCCATAGCAGCATACAATACTTGGTAAAACAAACAAGAAAATGACGTAGAGCAATTCTCTAGGGAGATGATTTTTAAGAGAGAGGCAGAGACAGAGATTGTTGTTGTGATTGTACTTACGTCCCAGCGAGATTTCCCATTTATGGAGAGAGAGACAGAGAGAGAACTCAGAAAAACTCAGAAATTTAATGTATCTCGGCCTTAGGCCATAATACATGGTTGGCGTAGGAGAAATTGACAATGCCACAGAGTGGGCAAAAACCGGATAACATACACAATACCAAGCTCACTTTCAGTGAAAGAAATAATGAAGACAATGCACAAATACATAAAAATACATTTGTATCAAACACAATTCACTATTTTGATCTAAGTGTACCTTCCTTATGTCTGGATAAAATCAATATACATATAGTTTCTCAAAATCATAACAAAACCATAACCGTATCTTCGTTTGTGAAGTAAATATCTTAATACAACAAACTTTTTCTCTTATTGATGGCATGGAATATATATCTAGACAGGCAGTGATTTTTGCTACTGTTTTCTGCTTTAAGTAGATCATGCAAAGGTTTATCAACACAATCCCTTAAACATTTAATTCTTAAATCATTATACACAAAACATTCATAAAGGAAATGCTTTTCATCTTCAACTTTGGGTTTACAAAATGGACATTGTTTCTTCTGATTCTGTGCACTATATCGATGTACATTGTTGTTGAGTGGTAAAACATTACATCTCACCTGTGACACAGCAACTCTAAAGCAGTAGGTATCTAAGTGTAAAAGAGATAGTCTTCTTTAGCAAATATTGTTTTGAAACACCTGTAACTGAGAGAAAGAGAGAGAGACAGAGAGAGAGAGAGAGAGAGAGAGAGAGAGAGAGAGAGAGAGAGAGAGAGAGAGAGAGAGAGAGAGAGAGAGAGAGAGAGAGAGAGAGATTGATTCACACCGCGAATTTCGTAAATGACAGCCGAAACAAAATTTAATAGGGAAAATATGACCCCCAAAAATATAATAACAATTAAACAATTAAAATGGAAAAGTCTAATGGCAGTTAGATCTATGGTTTATCTATAGGCTACCCCCCCCCCCCCCCCCCCACCCCCACCCCCCCTTACGTTCTGAAGCTGAGAATCTCCCATCAGCAACATTTCTCCTTTAGGCTCATGGTGAAAACAGCAAAAAATTGGCAGCAAAAATTTTGCGTAAAATAATTGTATGGGGAGAGTGATTTAGACAGAGAGACATTTAATACTACTAGACTTTTCAATCAGTTTTAAAATCAGTTTACATTACACTGACATGTCTAACCACTAATGGAAGTGGTGGTGCGGGTTGTGTTGGGGGGGGGGGGGGGAAACAGAACTGGCAGGGTTCATCGATTGTACAGATATGGCATTATACACTCTGCAAGCCTGCATCAAGTGTCACCTGGCAGGCCCTTGACTGGAATCCACAAGGGAAGCCGAAAGTTGGTCGACCAAAACAGACCTGGCGCAGAAGTGTTGACGAAGAAACGAAGGCAGCTGGAATGACATGGGCCGAGCTGAAGAGGATCTCCCAAAACCGAGTTCGTTGGAGGGGTGTTGTTGCAGCCCTATGTTCCCCAAGGAACCAAGAGGCATAAGTCAAGACAGATATGGCATTACAAAAATCTTCGTTGTGGTGAAGCAAAAAGAGATGGGAGAGAATCATTGGGAAACGCGAGCAGGCATGAATTGTCTCCCTTAGCTCACTTTAGCCGGCGTCCACGAGAAGTTGTTGCGATTATATTTAGGTCCCAGCGGAGATTAACGATTTAGGGACTACATCTATACCAGTCTATCCACGGGAAAAACCGACTACTGTTTAATTAAATAATTATGTAAAGTTCACATGGACTATAATTACGTAAACTTGTTCAGTGGAAGAAGAAGGTGTTGTTTGTCTTCTCTCGTTTAGATCTATACATTTCCCCTTTAAAAAACAAAACAGACCACCCAAGAAAGCAATATTCTCATACATATCTTATTTGAAACTTTTCTTACAAAATGAATATGATTTTGTAAAAGAAGTGTATGCTCCAAAAATACTATGTATTGGACTAATTAACTTTATTCACAACTCAAGCCGGAAGAAAATGAAACCCACCCCCAACCCCCATTAATTTTGTTTTTTGTTTTTGGATTAAAGAATAATCTGCCTCAAAACTCAATGAAATATTGTTTACAAGGCTAACCCTTGAAAATATATTTTAGTCATCAGGGTCGTCTGCTTAGGTGTGGCTAAACATCCTTCATAAGGAGTTGTTGGGGGAAGTTTGTAGGAAAGTCATACTATTAAGGTAAGAATAAACAAACAGAATCATTTGTGAATTTTCTTTTTCTTCTTCTTTTTTTTTTTTTGGGGGGGGGGGGGGATGATAAAACTTATTGTCAAACTGACATAAGATGTCCGTCAGTCATCGTATAGTCTGGTCGACTCACCGAGAGAGAGAGAGAGAGAGAGGGGAGAGAGAGAGAGAATAGTTTATTGTGATTTAAACTGTTAAAGCCCACTCACAATGGGACAGTGGGGAGGGGACTGGGCACAACACATAATTATATTAAACAATAACAACAGCGAACAAATATGGTTGTAGCCCAAATGATTCTTCATGGCATGGATTCCAAGTCATGGTACAGAGATACAGACAGATCCAGAATCGGACACAGCATTGCAGCAAAGTGTTCAGTCAGGCTGGGCCACTGGCTCCTGCTATTTTGTTACAGAAAACATGTGAGGAAAACCCGGAACTGGAGAGGACACATAGGCGGCAGTCCATTTATTCTCTCTCTCTCTCTCTCTCTCTTCTCTCTCTCTCTCTCTCTCTCTCTCTCTCTCTCTCTCTTTCTCTCTCTCACACACACACACACACACACCACACACTGTATCACTTGCAGTAAAAACAACAACCAACAAACAAAAACAACAACCAAAAACAACAACCACCCAAAACAAAAACAACAAACGTGTTGTTTTTCCCCCCAAACCCTCTTTCACAAACTGCCTCCATCAACCCCCCCCAAACCACCACCGCCACCTCCAATGGCATAACTTGCTCTGGCAACTGATATCAGTAAGAGCAGCCCAATCCCCCCTCCCCCCCCCCCCCCCCCCCCCCCCCCCCCCCCCCCCCCCCCCCCCCCCCCTAAAGACCTTCGACCCCCATCTAGGCTGCCTAACCCATGCGGCCAGCATTCATTCAAACGGGGCGTTTCCAGGCGAGATGACAGCAGCTGAGTGACGAATGTCAGTCGAAGCGTGACGTTTGCGGCGCGAGCTCAGCACCGCTACCTTCAGCACCGCAACTGCCACTCACAGCCCTAGCCCCCTCCCCCACCCAACTGGCGACAGGCCAGACACTTTCTTCATTCTCACGAAGACGTCTGGGAACGTTGAGCTTCCAAATCCCGAATTTCAAACCCTAAGTCAGATGTTATCAGATGATTGCGATCGATGAGTTTCTGCTGTAGGTCGAAATTGATTTACTTTTCTGTTACTTTTCCCCAGTGTGCGTGTAATTAGGTCGCATACCGGCAACGGCTGCCTGTAAGTCTGCAGCTGTGGGGGACCTGCAAAGGTTTGTGTTTGAACTATTATTCACAAGCGATACATTGATCGCAGTTAACAAAGAAACGATCTTTAAGTTATTGCTTTCATTTAAAATATTTTTTTGATTTGGCTCGATAATGACAATAACATTTAGTTTGTTTATCTTCTAAAATGCATACTTCAATAATGTTTTGTTATCATGGAAACCTTGCTAGAGCCTCTTATCATTTGAGCTCCAGGCTGACGCAGCTGTCAGTCACGTGACGGGGTGGGCAGTGTTAATAATTGACGTCCGCCATTTTGACGAAGAGTGACAGTGTCTCAATCTGAAGGTAAGCCCTCCAAATCGCGCAATGATCAGGGCTCCTGCTGTTAATGCACTTGCTCCAATTTAAATTTGAAGGGATACGGGTCGAACTGAAAAGATGAGAGTTGCTTGAAAGAAGTAGATTCGGCCGAAAAATAAGTACACACTACATCAGCGTTGTTTGAGTATGGCGGGCAATCTTTGTTGAGGCTTGATGGAAGTGGGGGGTGGACTCTCATAAATTTGTCGTTCGACACATCACAAGAACTCTGACTGACGGGTCGGGCGTGGCTGGGTACAAGTCGATCTGCTGGAGTTCTGTCAGAAATTCGAGAGGTGATGGCCAGTCGTCATGCTCACAGTGTTGAATTACGTCAACACGTGCTGCTGGCCTGTAACGTAAGCACTGAATCGGTGAAGCTAAGCCTATATTTACCATTTTTCTCATACACACTTATACTGCGTTGAGTTAATCATGCGCGAGGTTTTCACGATTTTTTACGCCCCTTTCCCTTCCCTCCACGTGCAGTCTACCTTGGCCAGTTAGAAATCGACTTAGACAGCTGCCACTCAACCACTCCATCCATCAAGGAGAGTGGAAGAGAAGGGAAAAGGGGAGGGGGAACCTGTTGAACATTGTTATATTTAAACTTGAAGTGTGCTTGAGACCACAACACAGCACTTGAAGTTTTAACACACTAATGGAAACAGTTTAATCTGTGTCATGATTGTTGGTTGCCAAGTCTTAGATCAGCATGCTTGGGGCTAGAAATAGGCATAATGATGTTTCAGCCACTTTTCAAACTGGGTCACAATTACTTGTTCATCTTTTTTTTTTTGGTGATGATCTATGTTTAGTGTTTGGGTCCTGACATTGAATTCAGTTTCAAACTTATCTGCTTGGAAAACAAAATTTTTTGGACAGGCCAATGTGATCATAATGATAATGATGATGGTGATAGTAGTATTGATAACAATAATGAAAATAGTAATGATATACTAATAATAATCATAATGATGATAGTATCTGCAATTTTACATCTATGAATGATAAATGAAAGCCTTTTAGTCTTTAAAACTGCAAGGAGCACTTGTTTATAAAAATAAAATAAAAAGGGGGGGGGGGGGGGGGGGGGGGGGGAGGGAGAAACACTTTTAATAAAGTTCTCTTCATATTGAACCAGCCTTTGCTTCTGTCAAGTAATGTCCTAGTACTAGCAGTTGTTAAAAGATTATTTTGCATGATTTCAAGTGTGCCTAGGGTGATATCAGTGTGATGTAAACCTTTCAGTTTCATAATATATAGTCTAACAAAGTAAACACAATACAAATAATGTTTTGTTTATTTTGAAAAGAGAAGACTGGCATTTTGTAACACACACACACACACACACACACACACGGTCTCACACACACACACACACACACACACGCACACACATTGTTTTTTTTTTAAAAGGCAAAAGAAAATAGCCCAAATTCTTTCTCTTCCTCTTGAGTCCTCTCAACAATCACAGCACTTAATGGGTTTGACAGAACCAAAAAATGGATTTTGGATATTGTGCACTAGTGGGACCTTGGTTTATTATAGTCTCATCCGAAGAACTTTCACCTGTTTGAATAAAGTTGCTACCATTAGCAATGTCAACTGCAGTGCAAAAGTCCCCATAACCAACAACCTATGCCATCAGAATGCTGTAGATTGCAAATGTGATATACTGTTCACTCCACCATTCTGCTTGCTTGAAAGACTGAATGTAATATTAGTGTTAACAGCTGATGGGAATGGCCACAAAAATGATGGAAACTCTGTGTGTGTGTGGGGAGGTGGGTGGTTTTGTTATTGTTGTTGTTTGTTTTCTTATTTAGGTGATTTTCTTGTTTAAAGGGTAAATTAAAGGTGATTGTGCGAGTAAGAGTAAGACCTTCCCCAATGGAAAAGTAATGGCCAGTACCTGAGTGTGTAGATTCTTCTATGACAATTATGAGCTAAACTTCAAGTGTGATGTATTGTAATGACTGTAACAGTTCTTCAAAAGAATTGATATGTTTTCCTTAACCTGGACACTTTGGAATGTAATGTTAAGAGAGAAAAAAAGTAGTGACGTTTGTTGGAGAGATGTAAATAAGGAGTTTCATGTGGTTTAATAAATATGAGAGAGAAAGAGAGAGAGAAAGAAGAGAGAGAGAGAGAGACAGACAGATGACAGACAGACAGAGGCAGGGAGAGAGAGAGGGGGGGGAGAGAGACAGATAGACAGGGAGACAAGGATGGAGAGAGAGAGAGAGAGAGAGGAGAGAGAGAGAGAGAGAGAGAGAGAGAGAGAGAGAGAGAGAGAGAGAGAGTGTTGTTGTGAAGTACATTAAAGTTTATTGTTAAATTTCATCTTTCTCTTTTTAAACTGACAGTATATTGATCACTACTATATCATATTATGCTATGTTTCCAGTGCCAAAAGACTTTGGAATCCACGTCACCAGCAGCATGTCAGTTCTCCATCAGGGCCAGCCCCCATCCTACCAGGAGGCACACATCCTGGCTCAGGTGCAAATTGCCCCTGCACCCCAAGCACCTGAATCCCCCATGAAACAGGAGAACAGGTATGCATTATATATTGTCTGGATGTAGAGTTAAAGAAATAAGGTAAAGGTGTTCCCAAAACCTTTGTGGGTGTTGGAGAGTGAGATATCAGAGACCTTAGCTTCTCCAGGAGCCAGCATTTTGAGGGAAGGTAAAGGTGTTTGCATTACCTATGGGGTCGTTAGGGACCAGGATGTCAGAGACCTCAGCTTCATATTGAGGGCAGTGCCCATCTCCTCTCCCTTGCTGCTTTACCTTCCCTGACCCTACAGAGGGCAGGTTCCCATTTACAGCTGGGTGAACTCGGGGACTGTACTCAGTGTACTGAAGCCAAAGTGTGCAAACAGTTATCCGTCCACTTGGTAACCATGCTCAGTGTTGCTTATCTTAAGCTTGGGGAAAGTGAGTGCTCTGACAACTGAAAGTATGATTTTCTTCTTCACATTGCTATCTTTGTTTGTTTAGGTTGATTAAACTATCGGAGTTGATTGTTTTCAGTTTTGAAGAAAACCCATACCCGCTGCCCCTATCTGTATTGTTGTCTGCGTATGCATCTATGTTAAACAGATGATGTGATGGTATTTAGATCTAAAGAAATATGCCAACACTCTGTTGTGATTCTTTTGCCCCACTGAGGACAGGCTAGCTCAGTGGTCAGAGTACTCGCTCTCCCCAAGCTAAGGTTAAGCAGCATTGAGCGTGGTTACCAAGTGGATGGGTGACCGTTTGCACACCTTGGCTTCAGTACACTACAATCCCCTAGTTCACCCAGCTGTAAATGGGTACTTGCCCTCTTTAGGGTCAGGGAAGGTAAAGCAGCGAGGGAGAGGAGATAGCAATATGCTGGCTCTAGAAAAGCTGAGTTCTTTGTCACCTCACTCCCTAATGACTGCATAGGTTATGGGAACACCTTTACTTTTTCACCTGTTGTATAACCAGTTCTTCTCTGCAGCCTTTGGCCAGAAGTCCTGCTTGTCTGAGGCCATGCTGTTCCTTATGGACTGAAGTGGTTCCTCTTGCTCTGTCACATGTGGCATGCGTTTACTTGTATGATGAAGGGGAAGGTCATGGGTATACGCATTGATCAATCAAACTTGATGTGTCAAAAGCAAGTGAGTGTTGACAGTGCAATCTGATAACCAGTGAAGGTCAGGCCAGGTGTAAAATTACCTTCCTTTTCAGTTAAGTGGTCAGTTTCTGCAATAATTAGCACCAACTGGGATGGGATGGATAGCAGCTGAGAATAGCTGGAAGTGGAGGAAAACTGATAGCTGTGATAAGCTGACATCAACCAACACCCTGTGTATGGTTTGCCACTTCCAGTGTGATGAGAATGATTGGGTGAAATGAGAAGAATAATATGAAACGGCTAATGGCATTGTGTCTGTTTGTCCTCACAGCACACCTGCCTTGATCACAGTGGCCCAGGCTTCAGAGGTAGACCCTAGTGTGGAGGAGCAGAAACAGATGATTTACAGGTGAGTCAGTCAGTTCAGTTCAGACAGTGGGTGAGGAAGGAAGCATTCACATCTGATAGTGACGGATACAAATGAGACCATTTTGTTTGTGTGTCTTCCCCTTTGGAATTACATCTGTAAGGGAACCACGGTTTGAAAACAGTAATTTTTAGCCACAGACACAGTCATGCATACACACACATACACACACACACACAGCCACATCACACACACACACACACAACACAACACACGCATGCACTACACTCACTCACTCTTAAACACCCCCTCCTCTTCGTCCATTATAGTGGATATAAAAGCTAAGATGAGCTATTACGTCTTGTTTGTTGCTGGTCTCTACTTTGAATAATCACTAGGATCAGCTAAGTTTTTCTGTATTTTTCCCACATGCTGCCCATGTGCAGGTTGTACAAAACAAACACACGCCCAAACCCATGCAAGTCTAAGTAAAGGTACAGACCATACTTAGGTAGTAGGACGCTCACCTCACTTCCTGTCCAATTATTAGGCTGGGATTCTTCGCTGCTAATCTGAGCTTTACAGCCCTTAGTGGTGATTGGGGGTCTGACTGTTAATCAACGCACTCAATCCAGCAGTGTACTCTGTGTTTCCCAACATGTGCATGGAGGAAGGTTAGTGAATGACCACTGAGCTATCCCGTCCCCTGCAAGTTAAGGAAAGTTTAAAGCCATTGAGTTAGTTGGTGTCGGGGTACAGAGTTTCTATATTTCATATTTTAACTTGTGGAGTTACATAGAAATTAAGCATCATTTCTTTTATGTGAAAAAGATATGGTAAGGGTTAGGTCACAATATGCATATCCTACACACAGAGACCAGCTAAATCTCCTTTGGTCTGCTGTTTTTGAAAGACAAATGGGTCAGCATAGCTATTATTAGCATATAATATCATTATGGTGTCTTGCCTAGATGCACAACAAATTTAAATCACGCATGATTCCTGATCGGAAGTATAACAAACTTTCCCACTGTGGAATGTTCAGAATTAGTGGGTTAAACCTGTTTTACACGATTGTGTGCAGGCATCCAATGTTTCCTCTCATGGCCATGGTGTTTGACAAATGCGAACTGCCTCCAATCGCTGGACTCTATTCTGAGGGATCTAGACTCACGGACAAAGAATCACAGTTTTTTAAACACATTGCGCCCAAAAACATGACCTTCCACACAGGGTGGGAATCTGGAAACTTGGTACATTTCCTTTGACTGTTTTCAATGTGTGTGATTAGTAATCTATGAAAATTCGTTTGCTTGTGTGAGTAGTATACATACTGAACAGAATTTTGTATTAGAATTGTTTTTGTTGTGGTGGGTAATGAGTTTCTCATGTTTTTGATTTACTAAATATTCATCAAGCAATGTTGATCAGTGGATATGCTAGTATTATCAAATGTTTTAGTATTTGACTGTAGCTTTTCAGGGGTTATTTAATGAGTCTGTAATTTTTATGATGTTATCACTTGATACAGCATTCATTATTAGTGTATCAAAATAACATACGTTCTTTGCTGTTGATGGCAGTTTCTGTATTACTCCTTTAATCAGTATTGTTCGTTGTCCATGATGAAGTTGGAATGACACTGATAGGAGTTCATGGTCAGCATGGCATTAACATTGACTGGTGAAAGATTGTTCGGTTGTCGTTATGGATTTATACACATAAGGATTGAATGTTCACGAAGAAATCTGCCGTGACTTAAAGTGGGTTAAATTATATATTAATAAATAAAAATCCTGTGTAATTTACTACAGTCTACCTAAAAATCTTTTTTCGTGATATTCCACCAGAGAACATTTTTAACTTTCTGAGAGAATCAGACTTTTTTTTTATCTGACTGATATGAATGAAGATGTCATAGTTGGTCACTAAGAACATGATTGTTTTAAGGAATCTGGTTTTGGTTTTCTCTCTTAATGTGTGATTGATGTGGTTTCTCCCACAAAGTGTTGACCGTCCTGGGTTAACACTTATGGTTGGCCAGGTGTTGATACAAGGAATGACAGTAGAGTTCATTTTATACCCCATTTTAATCTGTATATAGTTGCACAGTTTTAATCTGAGATTTAACATTTTACAAGGTGACAGCCCTGATATGGCCTCTGTGGTCAGTGGGGCTATAACAACAGGATTGGATTGGACCAGACCCAGTGTAAGGCTGTATGTAGATGCTCATTAATGAAAAGGAGTGTTATTATGATAGTCAGAGATGTTCACCATTATGCCTGCAGTTAGATGCATCTGTGGGTGGCAGATGCTGAAAGCAGTGCAGGTGTTGCGCATTCACCTGCTGGAGCTGGAAAAGGTGAGCGAGCTGTGCAAAGACTTCTGCACGCGCTACATCACCTGTCTGAAGGGCAAGCTGCAGAGTGAGCACCTCCTGCGCCTGGATGACATGGAGTCTCCTCCACTCTCCCCGACATCCTCGTCCGCTGTCACAGATTGGTCAGGTGAGTGTCTCTGAGGTGTGTGTCTTGTCGACTCTGCTACTACTACTAGCTCTGTCTCTGCTTTGTGGTGTGTTGAGTGTGTCTGAAATGTGTCTGTCAATTCTGTGCACTAGTAGCTCATTCTCTGCTTGGTGGTCAGTTGAGTGTGTCTGAGGTGTGTCTGTCGATTTTGTATCAGTAGTAGCTTTGTTGCTGCTCGTTGATAAGTGTGTTTGAGGCGTGTCTGTCGACTCTGTGTTCTTGTACTAGCTGTGTCTCTTTTTGTTGGTCAGGTGAGTGTGTGTGAAATGTGTCTATCAACTCTGTGTATTTGTACTAGTTGTGTCTCTTTTTGTTGGTCAGGTGAGTGTGTTGAAGTAAGTTGGGATTTACTACTTGTCCTGTTTCTGCTTATGACATGTTTGTTGTGAATAGATTATACAGATTCTTTGTTTGTCTTGCTTCTCTGTTTCCCTTATTCTTCCATTGTGTATGTATAATCATATTCCTCTTCTTCTCTTTCTCCGTCTTTACAACATTGACACTGTGTTTTAGTGATAAGCATAGTAGACTTAGTTAAAAATTCAGTGGCTGCATATTGATATTGAAGTCTTAATTTCCTCTATTCATCTATTATATATAATATCTTATTATCATATTCCTCTTCTTCTCACCTTCCATCTTTACAGCAATTACATTTTGAGTTTTGTTGATAAGCATAGTAGACTTAATGAAAACTCAGTAGCTGCTATGATATTAAACATTTAAAGTCTTAATTTCCCCATTTCTTCTATTATGTGTATATAATATCATATTCCTCTTCTTCTCTTCCTCAGTCTTTACAGCAATTACACTGTGTTTTGTTGATAAACATGATAGACAGTTATAAACTCAGTGGCTGTATACATTCATATGAAAGTAATTTCCCCTATTCTTCCATTGTATACATGTATATTATGTTATTGTATTCCTCTCCTTCTCTTCCTCCGTCTTTACAGCAATTACACTTGTGTTTTGTTGCTAAGCATAAGAAACCCAGCTGTAAATGGGTACCTGCTTCTTTAGGGTCAGGGGAAGGTAAAGCAGCGAGGAAGAGGAGATGGGCCCCACCCTAAATATGCTGGCCCCTGGAGAAGCCGAGGTCTCTGATGCCTCGCTCCTCTACGACCACATAGGTTATGGGAACACCTTTACCCTTTACCTTTTACTTACTTACTTAATCCTCTTCATCCCATGTGCCGGGACACAAGGCGCCAACAAAATCCCTCCAGCCTTTTCTGTCTTGGGCAAGCCAGCTCAATTCATTCCAGCCTTTACCTGTTACACTGTGTTTTTGTTGATAGGCATGATTGATAGACTCGGCGGCTGCGATGCATATTGAAATACAAGTTTCACGTTTCAGGAGGAACCCAGCTGAACACTCTCCCCACCACCCCGGTGGTGGCACCTGTAGGGGGAGGGATGGTGATGCAGCCGGGTCTCGCCGTGGCGACCATCAGTCAGGGGCAGATAATTTCGGGCAACATGGTGTACCAGATGGTGCACACGGCTCAGGGCATCGTGGCTCAGCCTATACAGGTAGGAACCACAGTGTGTGCGACAAGCAGACATTTATTTTAGTTATTCTTTCATTTCATTATTTTGTTTCGAGGATAATGGAATAAGTACCCATACATCCAGTCCCGATGTGTATGCGGTTTTGTCAGTTTTGTCATCCATTCCCACTGGCACACAGTGGCTTACTCTGCGCTTTGATTTGTTTACTTTACAAGATTCAGCGCTATATAAATTCCATACATTATTATTATTATTATTAAAATCAGAATGGGTTTAAACGTGTGTGCAAGATGTTGTGCATGCGTTTGCACACTGAACCTCGGTTTACAGTCTCATCCGAAGGACATTAATATGGTAAAAGAAAAAAAAATAGGGAAAAGGGTAAATAAGAAAGAAAAAGAGTTCATTTTTCAAGTTTCATTCGCAAAAATTGTATTTCATGTTTGTGTTCCTTACTTCAAAATAATAGCTTTATAACAGTGTCAATTGATTTATTTGTTTGGATAGGAAAAGAACACTGTGGGTTGTTTTCTTTAAGTCACATATTTGAAAGGGGGGTGGGGGCATATTTTATACTACAAAGCAGTACTCTATCACTATTAGACAAACTAAAGGATTCCAAATTCAGATATTTCTTTGATGGTGAAAACATTGAGATGTGAAAGTCCAGCTTATGTGTTTAAATGTGAAATCTTAAATACTGTGCAGCTTCAGATTCAAATCTTTCATGTTGTTTTTCTTATTTTTATATGTACATTGTTGTCATTCAAATTTCAAATTGATATGTGGGTCTAAATGACAGTTGTTGCTATATCTAATGTGCTGTATGGGTTTGGGCAGTATTTTCAATCTTGATTAAAAAAACAACAACCCACTATTATTTAGTTGTTGCATTTGTTACCTTTATTTGTTAAGCCTTTTTTAATAACAGTTTTTGCTTGTGATGAGTTGCCATAAGCTGTCTGAATTTTGGTGGTATCATCTTATTTTGGTTTTCTTCTTTTTTGTATTTATTTTGCTTTTGTTTTCTTTGTGTTTTGTTTTGCGAGTGAGTGAATGACTTTGTGTTTTGTAAGCACTTTGATTTGTTCACTTTACAAGATTCAGCGCTATACAAATTTCGTATATTATTATTTTGAAATATTTTGCTTTTACCATTATATGGGATTATATAGGAGGTTGTAAGATTTCATTATCACATGAAGGACCTTACTTCTTCAGAATTTTTTCTCTTTGTGTTGGTTTTGTTTTAGATGTGAGGATGATGTCAACAGAGTTGCAAAAATGAGACTTCATGCTTTTTTTTTTTTTTTTTTTTTAATTATTGCAGAAGTTAAGCTATTCCTGTCCATCAGAATATGATCTCAGTGTGTAAGTGGTTAAGCTGAAGTGTTTGTGTGTGGACAGATTCAAGCTGCCTCCCCTCTGCAGAGCGCAGTGTGCACCACCCCAGTCATTCAGGGGAACACCCCATTGTCACAAATAGGGGTGGTGGCTTCCCCTGTCACATCACAGCCTTCCACAACAGGTGTGTGCTTCTGTTTTGTTGTTGTTGTGTGGATGTTAAGTTAGAACAAATGTTCAGTATATTGTTAGTGTTTCTTTGTGCTCATTTTTGTATGTTTTGAAAGGTACACAGTATGAAAAGAAAATATGGTTTTTGAGGAAATTACTGGAAGGTGTGAGTGTGTGTGTGTTTTGTGTGTGTTTGTGTGTGTTTGTGTGCATGCAAGCGTGGGTGCTTGCGTGCGTAAATCACCAAATAAATGTAGAAGAGAATTAGCTAGCTTGAATCATGAGTAAATTTATCAAGTGATGAATTTTGTTATCTCTTCTTCTGGATCTTGACTTACATATCAGGTATGTCATCTTCTCCTTTTCATTCTGCATGTCTAATTATGTTTTTCTTGTGTCTGCCAGTGCCGGTAACGTTAAACATATCAGCAGATGAATCCTACGATGAAGATGACCCGCTGGGAAAGAAGCGTAACGCCAAACGAGGAGTGTTGCCCAAACATGCCACCCAAATCATGAAGACCTGGCTCTTTCAGCATTTAGTGGTCAGTGTGTGTGTGTGAAGTGTGTGTGTGTTGTGTGTAGTGTGGGTGTGAAGTGTGTGTTGTGTGTGTAGTGTGGGTGTGTAGTGTGTGTAGTGTGGGTGTATGTGTGTGTGTGTTGTGTGTAGAATGGGTGTAGGTGTATAGTGGGTGTGGGTGTAGTGTGTGGGTGTGTATTGTGTGTGTGTGCATATGCATGCCATGTTTATGCAATATACACTGTGACTGTGTGATTGTGAGTGCTTATTATACGTGTCTTTATAAGACCTGTGTGTGCGTGCATGCATGTGTGTGTGTGTCTGCTCATGCATGGTTTAATGCAAAGACATGAGTGAACAATGACAATGTCTTTGCGTCAGTGTTAGTATCTTCAATATTTTCATGTATATCATATGTCGTGTAGAACTCTCTCATTATTAATGTATAGACGTTCAATCCAATCCAATTTTGTTGTTCATGAGTGACTTACAGTTACACATTAGTGTGCAAAAACCTGTCATGAAGAAAGGATGACAAATAAATCAAAACTTGTGTTATGTGCAGCACCCCTACCCTACAGAGGATGAGAAGCGACAGATAGCCACTCAGACCAACCTGACCCTACTGCAGGTTAACAACTGGTGAGTTCTTCACCCTTGTAGTGTCCTCTGTCTTCTTCTTCTTGTGTTTCTTGGCTAGAGCTCCCAGGTTCACCAAGGGTGAGATTTTTGCGTACTTGACTGTCACCCCTCCCCCCACCACTTTCGGACTTCGGGGATAGTTTGATTTTAAGAATGATACTTCATCACTCACAAATTTTAAGGAATAGTTTTGAAGTGTCTGTATATCTCATTCAGAGCAAAATAACTTCTAATGAGGTGCATCTGCCTCCTTGACATGTTCAACAACATGTTTAAAAAAAAAAAAAATGTTAACTGATTTATTTCACATTTGTTCTGTTGTTCTAATGTGCCCCCTAAGAAATGCTGTGCCTTATACAGTTTCACTTGTCGTTATTACCGAGTTCGGTGTTAGCCGCTGCACCCAATGACACTGTCATGATCCTCCTTCCTTCCCCATCTGCTCTGGTCTTCTCTGGCCCTGCTGACTTCATGGATTCTCATGCCACAGGATTCAGTGATGTTGCCAGTGAGAGAAGCTGGTGGTCTGCCTTTTTTTCTTTTTGCCCTCGTCTTGCCTTGAAAGACAGTTTATAGTAACAATCAAAATAAAAAATATTAAAAATCAAGTGTGGGGGTCAAGTAAAGGTAAAGGTGCCCCATAACCTATGTGTTTGTAGGGGAGTGAGGCATCAGAGACCTCAACTTCTGAAGGGGCCAGCATATTGAGGGTGGCGCCCATCTCCTCTCCCTCACTGCTTTACCTTCCCTGACCCTAAAGAGGGCAGGTACCCATTTACAGCTGGGTGAACTGGGGGAACTGTACTGAAGCCAAGGCACGCAAACGGTCACCCATCCAAGTGGTAACCACGCTTGATGCTGCTTAACCTTGGCTGGGGAAAGCGAGTGCCCTGACCGCTGAGCTGTCTAGTCCACATAGTGTAGAGGTAGGCCTTATAATTATATTGTTAGAAATGCTGCGTAGCCTTAAGAATACAGAATTTTATGATCATGTATAAACTATCATCCTGCAGGTTCATCAACGCACGGCGACGGATCCTGCAGCCGATGCTAGACAGCGGGGGAGGGGGAGGAGAGAACAAGGCCAAGAAGAGCAAGCCGGTGACGCGACCGCAGCAACGGTTCTGGCCCTCCTCCATCGCCAACATCACCCCCCAGCTCCCTCCCCACCTCAAAGCCTCCTCCCCTGACACTGCCATGTCCTCGCCTACGTCGTCGTCCTCGCCTACTACTACACCCACAATCGTAACTGCCAGTTAGTTTTTGGTGTGTGTGTGGGTGGGGTGGGGTGGGGGTGGGGGGTTGAGGGGGTAGGGTGGGAGTTGGTGGGTATGTGTGGTGTTTTGTGTGTGTGTGTGTGCTGCTACGCCCACTATCATATAAAAAAGTATGTTCTTTCGAGCCAGAAGGCCCATAGAGCCGAAGCTTATCCCGGTTTCTGTAGCGTTAAGCGAACTGATGGTTTTTCACCACCCCTGTGACAGGACGCTAGTCTGTCGCCAGATACTTCCCCAGCAGAGCTGGTACCCACTTGTACACCTGGGTGGAGTGAGGAAAATAGGAGTAAAGTGTCTTTCCCAAGGACACAACACCGAGCCGAGCGGGGATCGAACCCGCGACCTCTGGATCATGAGTTGACCGCCTAAACCACTCGACCACGGTGCCTCACCACTATCATATGGCAGTTAGTTTTGGGGGGTGCATGCTTGCATGTGTGTGGGGGGGGCATGTACCTGTGTGTGTGTGTGTGTGTGTGTGTGCGGTTCATGCGTTATTTGATTTTTTTGTATACTGCAGTAAAAAAAAAAGTGAGGAGTGGTATAGTGAGTTGCTAAGTTAAGATAATGGGCTGTTCAAGAATTCTTTGTCTTTCTATTTTTATTGTGTGTTGTTATGTTGTCTCACTTTCAATTTGTTGCTTAATTAACAAGATTCAGCGCTATGTAAACTCCATACATTATTATTACTATCATCATCATCATCATTCATCATCATCATCATCATTTTTCTTCTTCTTCTTTTTCATCTACTTCTTCTTCCCATCATTATTATCACTACATTATCATATTATTATCATCGTCATCATCATCATCATCATCATCATCATTTTTTCTTCTTCTTCTTCTTTCTTCTTCTTCTTCCTTCCCATCATTATCATCGCTACATCCCGATGCGTGTGTGGTTACAGTGGTGACGGCCAACGGACAGGTGGTGAGCGGGGAGGGAGGGGCTCCGCTAACGCTGGCCAACCTCCCCACCAACCTCGTCCTCTCCTCCCCCTCCCCCGCCTCCTCCCACTCCCCGGCCACAGCCACCAGTCCCCTCTCCATCGTGACCACCTCCGCTGCTGAAGACTTTTCCGCCAGTGGTCTGGTTCTGGCCTTCAAGCCTCCTTCAGCAGCAAACGGAGACTGAGCTTTAGCTGGGGTCTCTGGACACTTTCCACGCGTGGAGTACTGGCTTCTGTGTGGGAACTCGTTCGTGGATATTCGCTACTGACGTCTAGGTGGGACTCGTTCGTGGATATTCGCTACTGACGTCTTAGGTGGGACTCGTTCGTGGATATTCGCTACTGACGTCTATGTGGGACTCGTTCGTGGATTATCGCTACTGACGTCTATGCGGGACTCGTTCGTGGATATTCGCTACTGACGTCTAGGTGGGACTTGTTCATGGATTATCACTACTGAGTTGGACTCCTTCATATATCATTGCTACTGGCTTTGCAGTGGGACTCATTCATACATTCGCTACGGAATTGCAACCTTTGAATGAGGTGGGAATCCAGATATATTCTTTTGTGTGGGGGGGGGGGGGGGGGAGAGAAGCAGTGCCACTACCTACTGAGAATCTGTGTTCAGTACTTTTATTTGTGCACATATACATATGCAGAGGTCTGATATTATATACTGTGAGTTGGTGCCATTATGGTTTGTGCGTGCGTGAGATGAGTGCACCTGGATTGTGAGTAGGTCTTGTGCTTGCTAAAGATTGGTGGTGTTGTGGTTTTGTTTGAGAGAATACACCTGCTTGTGGATAGGTGGGACATGTACTAGAGATTGGTGCTGTGGTTTTTGTGTGAGAGTGTACACCTGATTGTGGATTGGTCTTATACATGGTACAGACTGGTGCAGTTGTGGGGTTTTTTTTGGCGTGAGAGAGTACACCTGATTGTGGGTACATCTGATACATCAACGGATTGGTACCATTGTCGTTTATGTGTGAGTGAGTGTGCCTGATTGTGGAAAGGTATAATACATAGTACTACAAATTGGCATCGTTGTGCGTGTGCATACTTTGCTGAGGTCTAGTGCAAACTAAGATTTGGCCCTACTGTGTAGATAGGGCCAGTACACACTACCAACAACTGGTGCCATGGAGAATTTTTGTGTTTGCCGCACATATGGAGAGAAGGATTCCTTGTCCCAAACTAAGGATTGATGCCATTGTTTAATTGTGTGTGTGTGTGTGTGTTTGCGTGGTGTGTGTGTGTGTGTGTGTTTGTGCACCTAAGGATGGAATGACTCGTTGGGATCCACATTCAGATGTTCAATGCACACAGATATCAGATGTGCATAGAAGAATGCTTGATACATTGGCAGTTTGTGTGTGTGTATTTATTCTTTTATTTTGAGGATAATGGAATAAGCACTCATGTGCTTTTTTTCATCCATACCCCGTGTGTATGCAGTTTTGTCAATTTTGTCATCTGTTCCCAGCGACACATAATGGCCTACTCTTCTGAAAGTGGAACGGGTCTTAACATGTGCACAAGATGTTCTGCGTCCGTTTGCACACAGGACCTCGGTTTATAGTCTCATCCGAAGGACTTGTGGGGAGAGTGGAGTCGGCACTGATGTTAACTCCAGAGGAAAAAATCCTCTTGAATGAGATTCGAACATGGGTCAGCAGATCAAGAATACATCACTCTAACCACCAGGCTATCCTGTCCCCTCTGTGTGTTTGTGTGTGTGCGTGCGTTTCTATTTGTGTTTCTGTATGTGATACACTTTGAATATCTATTACATATCTCTGTGTGTGATGGTAATCTACAGATGTGTGAAAGAATAAGGAGGGACACTGTTTTTTCTGTTTCCAAAGAGTGTGTATGCATGTGTAATGTCTGTAGCTTTGTGAGTTTGTGTTGAAATGATCTGGTGAGGACAGTTTCCCGTGAATGTGAAAGAACGTTGACTGCTTGTGATGATATTTTATAAAAAAAAGTAATTGTCGACCTTTCCCTGGCTTTGAAATATTTGAACACATTGTGATGATCACCATTAATTTGACCACGAATGTTGGACAGTTCTGAAACTTTTTGTGAAAATCGTGACATAACCTGAAGAGCTTGCACACAAATGCAGATTTCTCTGAATGTATTTTTTTCATTTTGAGGATAATAGAATAAGCGCTCATGTTCTTTTTTTTTATTTTTTTTTTACATCCAGTCCCAGTGTGTAAACAGTGAATGCCCCTGGTGATAAACTGATAGATGAATTAACACTGTAAATGCATTATTCTGTGGTGATGTTTTTGATATGCATGCAAAGGAAATGATGTCTGTTACTCCAGTGGCCATGAAAGGAAACTGGCGGGGATATTGTATGGAGAGTACGAGTGAAGGAGCGATGGTTCTCGCTAGGCATAGAGCTGAGGAATAGAATTGCTTTGATTTTGTTGTCAGAGAAATTTATCCTCTCTCAGTCAACAAGTGTGAGGTGGGTTTTTTCAACTTAGTATCAGCTACACTAGCTTAACACAGTCATGATGCATGCATGCATACACCCTCAGAGATACACACACACAGTGACACACACACAGACACATAGTGACACACATGCACACAAAGTGACACACACATACAACAAAAACAACATACACTCAGACACACATAGACACGTGCACACAGACAGACAGACACACACACACACTCATACACACACAATCACACGCATGCATGCATGCATGCACACATGCACACACGTGCACACACACACCCTGCACACACGCTTCATTTGTGTGTGTGTGTACTGAATCTTTTTGCACTTTAAATTTTGCTAAAACTAAAATTCAGTAAAACTAAAAGTACCTTCCTTCTTATTTAGGAGTCATCTTTTTGGGTAGGTAGGTTTGTTTTAGTTTGATATTTTACATTATATGTTATAGCTTTTATCATTATGGCTGGTCTTGACATATTCTCTGAGTGGTTGTACATTGCGAAGCAACACCCAAGAGTAGAGGAAAATGAATGCACTGAAGTGAAGAAATTCTGTAGATGTCCATGCATAAATAATTGCCGCTCTTAGATTGCGTGGATTTTAATTGAAAATCCTGCTCATTCTTCATATTTTATGGCAGCTGTTTGCTGGGCAGATTAACAATTTTTACAGAAACGTTGTTGTTTTTTTAGGGGGGGGGGTAAATTTGTTCTTTTTTGTTGTTGAAAGAGCTGGTATTCAACATTTCAAGGCTGATTTTCTCTCTCTCCGTTTTTTGACAGAAATATTGCTTGATTGTCTTGCAAGTGTCTTTGTGTTACAGTTGAGACTTGTAATAGGGTGAATTTTCGTTATGATTTGATACCCTGGTGTTGTGTTCATATTGCAGATTTCGGTGCTTTCTTTGTAATGGTGTGTGACATGTCATGTGTAATAATGCACATATTGTGTGTGCATTATTGCTTCAGTATTTGAGACTTGGTGCTGAAATGGTTGTGTGTGTTGTGTGTTGTGTTGATTTGTGTTGTGGTGTGTGTGTGTGTGTGTTTGTGTGTGTGTGTTTGTGTTGTGTGTGTGTGTGTTTGTGTGCATTTGCACATATATGCATGTATCATTGTATGTGTTTCAGTATTGGACACTTGGTGCTGAAATGCCAACATGTATAACATTTTTCTGTGTACACATTACCTTGTAACAAAACTATATTATGCACTGTATGTGTCACTTGTGTAGCTATCAGTCAACATCTGTTTATATTATATAAATTTATCAACACATGAATATGCATGGATGGTATGATAACTAAATACTTTTTTCATTTTTTATTAATTAGATCTTTTGCTTTTAAAAATTCAAATCTCATGTTACCTCATTTTTGTTTATGGCAGCATTCCAAAATGGTTCTCTAGATTTCTTGTTAATATATGTTATGAATTATTATTTAAAGGCAAAGAGAATTTATAACCTAGTATACGATAACTGACCATATTTCAAGTGGTAAGGTATGTTGTAATTTTAGATGAAAGGCCCCCACCACATGCAAGAGCTCTGCTGAATTTTTGTTTTGTTTTGGATAGGAATACTTCATTTATGAATAAAGCAAAGTGCTCAGAGTTTAAAATAATGGAAAAAAAGAATTAGAAATGGTAATTCTGACCACATAAAATTAGAATATTTTTTAGGGGACTGGTTTGCTGTTTGACACAACACATTCTGATTCATGTTGATATTCCTGTCAAACAAAAGGTAACTAAAATATATATTTAAAAAATTCTATTGGTAGACACAAGAAACTAAATTACAAATCGTATTGAATTATTGCAAGAAACTTTTTTTTTATTGTGTTCTTGATTAGGTTTTTAATTTTTTTTATATATGTGGCACAATGTTGAGTGGTAAAAAGTATTATATATGCACAGACACGTAATGTATGCTTCTTGAAAAGTGTAAGGCAAAAGATTTTAAATGAAAAAAAAAAGGAAGAAAGAAGACATTGAGAGCTCGTTATGATGAGAAATAGTCATTTTTTTAATAAAAAGTCACTATTAATTAACCAAAGGTTGTCCCATAAATAAAAAGATGCTACTAAGTAAAAAAGGTAACAGGTAAAGGTGTCCCATAACCTGTGCAGTTGCTGGGGAGGGATGTGTCAGAGACCTCACCTCAAGGGGCCAGCATATTGAGGGTGGCACCCATCTCCTCTCCCTCACTGCTTTACCTTCCCTGACCCTAAAGAGGGTACCCAATTTACAGCTGGGTGAATGGGAGACTGTTCTAAAGCCAAGGCGTGCAAATGGTCACCCATCCACTAGGTAAACACGCTCAACACTGCTTAACCTTAGCTTAGGAGAGCGAGTGTTCAGACAACTGAACTATATATTGCAAAGGAACTGTTCCAGTGCTGTCATTTGTAAAGGATTTGCTGATTTTTGGATTGACTTACATTTGGAGGATAAGTAATGATTAAAGTTTTGAATTCAGTCTGAAAGACATGGTTAGAGGGACATTTTTGGTAGTGAAGCAGCAGGAAGTTTGGGTGTGTGTGTACAAAATCATTCAACGATGTTATGAAGCATATTAATTCTGTATCGCCAGAATAGTAAGTACCCATTGTGAAGCACGTCTGTGATATATATATAATGTATGTTCACAGAAGTCTTAGTCCCTGTCATGACCCTTGTGATGCTGTAGTTAGTGTGTGTGTGCATGCGTGTGTGCGGTGGTGTGTGTGTGATTGGCAACTTAGCTTTAGTAGCGCATTTCGTTTAAAAGTCCAGTCAGATGATAGTGGTTATGATGTGTATATTGCTTTTTAGTATGCTAAATTTAAACTTCACAATACACTAACTTTTTTTCTCTTTTAAGTACTCCAGCTATAAGTTTTCATATGTATGCTTTTCATGTTTCTGCTAATTTTAACTGAGTTATGTATGAATGGTGGCTTTGTGATAAATATACAGCAAGGCAGCAGTATGTGTCATCAGACTGATTCATTGCTGAACTGAATAAATGTTCATGTACATGACTATAGCACTGAAGTGTTCAATAGTCTAGGTTTTGTGCCGAATGGGTTTTTAATGCATGTTGAGAAAGCTGTGAAAGGGATATATCTGATATGATAAACTAAGAAATCTCTTCCTCTGCCACAGTAAACCAAAGCAAATCTATCATTTTTGTGTGTGTGTTCGTTCATTCTTTTGATTTAAGATCTTCCCACTATTAGTGATATTAGACGAAATGTGTGTGTGTGTGTGCTGCTGTGTGCATGCGTGTGTGCGTGCGCATGTGTGTTGTTTGGATGACAACATTTTGATTCTTGTACAACAGCTTTTTCTGTACGGCATTTGGATTCCTCACCAGAGAGACCATGTCTCTGTCATACACAACCTTGCATTGTTTTGTCTACAGCCATCCACAGCACTTTAACTAGTGATGGCTCTTGTTGCAGTGGGTTCTTGTAAAAAGCTTGTTGCAATTTAAAGGACACAAGTTTTCTGTCATGTCTTGAAATGATCACATCCTGAGTACCAGTAGCACTTATGGCCTATTAGGCAGGGAACAGTATTTTGAGAGACTTGAACCAGCAAACCCAGGACATTGTGACTTTTCTAATCAGGCACTTTATATATAAAGATCATTATGTCACCATTCCAATGGCTTGACTTGCACATTCACATAAAATGATATATTATGCTTACTGCTGCGTTTGCATCATTGTATGATTAGTAAGCTGGGTTTAAAAAAAAAACCCCAACTATTTCTAACTTCTTTGTCTACATTTTTTAAAAAGAATGTTTATAATGTTTTTTTTTTTATTCTCTTCTATGGTAACATGCTAGCTTTTTCCTATTTTCATTTAGTTTATTTTACTTGATTTTTATTGATTTTTTTCAGTCTGAATTCCTACATCAGTGCTACATTACATTACTGTCAGTGCTAGTGTTGCTTTTTTTGTTTGTTTGTTTTTTGAAAGATCAGGATTATGTTTCTTATTATGTAACATGAGAGTGCATATGTATTTTTTCCCTTTACCTTTAGAATGCAAATTCGTTATCATATATAAACCATGAAAGGTTTCTTTCATTAGGGTAATGAATATTTTCTCACAATCAACCAAGACCGTACAAATTTGTCTTTCGTTTGCAAATACCTTGGATAATGCTTTATTATTGGATGCTTTAGCTGAGTGGGTACACTGTTTGGCTGTCATCTTGCAGGCCTGTGAAGTTGTGGGTTCAAATCTTGGTCGTGGTATCTGGCGAATACAGATTGGAAAGTTTTCAAAACCTCCCAGGTCAGTTTTGAAGTGCAGACCTGCCAATATTTTAATTCCGAGTGTATGTACATATATAATCATGCTTGTGCAAGGAAGATCACATATATATGCTAAAGATCTCTTAATTCATGTCAGCGTTCAGTGGGTTACGGATACACATACCCAGCATGCATCCTCTACATGGATGGGCTCCACCAGGTTCAGCTTGCCCAAGAGACACGGCCTGGAAAATCCAGGCAATACTACAGATAACTCTTCATAGAGTTAAGAAAAATTGAAGGTTTTGTCCCTTTCTATTGTGTAATCATGGTTGTGTTGAATACAGCTTATTAAAAGAGGAGAAATTGCGGCTTATTTTTCTTGACCATTTTCAGAACAGTTAGCTAGTATTTTTTTGTAGAGTTCTTGTTTAGGAAGAGTACCACTATGCAGAAGTTTACTGCAGCAGAGACAGAGGCAGCTGTTTAGTACAAGTGTCTGATGTTTGGAAAAAAGGAGAACTGCTAAAATAAACTGCTGCTTTCTGAATTTTGACAAATCTGTTGATGATAGCAGCTCACACATACATACACACACATGCACAAGCACACACACATGCACCCGCATGCACTGGTGTGCACACACACACATACACAAGGGCGCACACACACACTCACTCACACATGCACTGGCACACACACACACATGCACTGGCACACACGCACATATGCACAAGCACAATTGCACACACAAATACATGTACACACGTCCTTTACCACACCCTTTTTTCTTTTTATGAATTGAGGGGCTATGTCATCAAAACTAGATAAAGTGGTATGAATACCCCTTCTCTGAGAATCCTATGCTAGAAACGTACTCTTTCTGGTCATATTTCTTGCTTGTGTCTTTTTTTCTTTCTTTTTCTTCTTCATCGAACACTCATACAGGAACTATTGCTGTCTGTCATATTTTCATCTTCTTCGAACGCTCAGACAGCAACTATCGTTGTGTGTCATACTTAAGCAAAAATGTATTGCACTGCCTTTGGACGCCTGACAATGAGGCCCAGCATATCCGACTTTGGCATGGAAGAGAATTGTTATGTTTTAAGTCTTGATGTTTTCTCAATTCAGCCTTGTCTGTTTTGCTTTGAAATTTATCTTTACATAATTTTGTAACAATTGATGGCATTTAATTTGTACCTTTGCAGCAAGGGTTTGTGTTGTACCTACAGGTGTTTTGCTGTGGGTTGGGGATTAAAAAGTGTGTGTGTGTATGTATGTGTATGTGTGTGTGCATGCGTGCGTGCACGCACGCTTCATTAAACAATATATGGTGTTTTGTTTTTGTTTGTTTTTTATTGGAGGTGGGGAGAAAAGTGTGCGAGTTACGCCATGTGATATACACGCTTACATCAAAGGCTATCCAAAGATGATTTCCATAGTATATCAGTATAACTTCCTTCCTTCAGCACGTTTTAACGTTTTCAAAATTTGTAAGTAGATTTCTTTGGTTTGGATGTTGCCCTTGGCTTGTGTTTTGGTTCTTTTGTTGTTGTTGCAGCATGTACCATAGCAAAGCTGCTGTGGGTCAGTTAGGCCATAAACATGAATGAATA
Source organism: Rapana venosa (assembly GCA_028751875.1). NCBI lineage: Eukaryota > Metazoa > Mollusca > Gastropoda > Neogastropoda > Muricidae > Rapana > Rapana venosa. The sequence goes on along the minus strand of CM054160.1, from coordinate 3,566,585 downwards.
AAGAGATAGATAAGAGTAATGCATTTATTATAGGAACTGTACACATACAATGCGGTTCTTGCAAAATGGCATTTTAAAAATTGTAATTGTATGCTGTATGTGCCAGTTTTTTTCATCCAACTTTTTGAATTCAATTTAACGTACAGTAATTTTGTTTGAAGATTACTGTAAGAATGTAAGTTGTTGTGTTAGTTGTATGAGTGTGTAGTAATCTTCATTTAAATTATTAAAATGTAATACAGAGAAAAGAGATGAATGATTTGATAATGTGATTTGTGTGTGGTGTGATGTGGAGTGTGTGTGTGTGTGTGTGTGTGCAAAAAATATTGGATAAAAGTCCTTTTGTGTTCTGTTCCAGCAATTTATATAAAGTTAAATATATTTTGTTAGATTGATCACACTGAAGAGCTTTTCATGAAAAAAATTTAATGTGTAGAAAAAAGGTATACAGAAAAGAGATCAGTTCTGGAAAAGAATAAAATGCAATACACTAAAATGATACTTTTCAGGTTACAGATATATTCTGGAATAGAGAAAAGAATCCAGTTATAAAATTTATTTGCTTTCTTATTCTCACTGCTGCTTAAGAAATATAAACAAAATCAATGATTTTACAAGCTAAACCAAGATCCTCGATAAATAGTCCACAAAACATGAAAAAGACCATGTTTGCATTGATAATGTTAATTTTAGTACTCAAATGTTAATTTAAGATTTGAAATAACTGAATGAAAACGAAAAATGTTAATTTAAGATTTGAAATAACTGAAATAAAACAAAGAAAAAAGTTACAATGATATTAAATCCAAAATTAAGGAATGGCAGGATCCATTGCATACACAGAACAGACTCTAACAACCCCTCTTTCCTGCTCATTCTTTTCTGCTGTGCTCTTCCTCCCAACCGTCTTTTTCTTTTTTCTTACTTTTGCCTCCATTATTCATTCACCTGCTTCCTTTGGAGTGGGAGTGGAGGAAGCTGGTTGCAAAATCTTCAGTGGTGCACCCACGGTCTACAAGACTATGGGATAGGTGAAGGATATATATGATTAAAAATATTACATTCATGCACTTGTACACAAACACATGCACACACACCAAACAAAAATTGACATAAAGGTATTTGCTATATTTCACAAAATCTGTTGGACGGAAGTAACAATATCACAGTTTACATCAGCATACACTGGAATGAAGAATGTGACAAAGTGCTTTATAAAAAAAACCACCCCAACAATAACAAAACATCATGTTTAACATTATTCAAGATCTTCACCATAATTTGAACTATCTTTGTTATATATCTGACTGAAAATTTTTTATTGGAATGCTTTACAAGATTCAACGCTATGCAAATTGCATGTACTATTACCATAATTATAAACTTGCCAAGTGGGTATTGATATTGATAAGGGGATTATTCAAAGAGATATTGTTTCATTATCTTTCTTTTTCATAAATTCATTTCAGCTGAATTTACTAGATATCCTTCACTTGGTTCTCTCTCAGGTTTGTTGACATCATCTTGACAATATGCTCAGATTCAATCAAACGATACGTTCCTGCTGAAAATCTTGGCAATCCTGAAAGCTATATTACTGCATAGAATTATAAACCCTATGAGAAAATGCAGGTGGTTTTTTTTTCAAGTTAATTCAAAGGTAAACGAGTCCTGTTTTAGTTTTTAACTTCATGCTATTTGGTGACGTAATACTTTTGTTATCAAAACACACTTTTTGCTGTACAAAATTCTTAATTTGTATGAAGTAAAATACCTAAGACTTAAATGCATGATCCATCCATAGCATCTCACATGTAAAGAAAGAATAGAAATATATACACATATAACACCAACCGGCAATCGGTACTAGACAGTAAATCCATATAAAATCCACTGACACTAACAATAAGTAACTGAACCATATTTGCTTTTAGCAGATAGTCTACTATAACAGCTTAAAACCTGTTCCACTTTTTGGAAGAGTAGGCCATTGTGTGCCAGTGGGAACATATGACAAAAATGATAAAACTGCATACACACGGGGACTGGATGTAAAAAAAAAAAAAGCACATCAGTGCTTATTCAATTTTCCTCGAAATAAAAGAATAAAATTATTTCTAAAAAAATAAAATAAATAATGTCATTCATATATTCTGCTTCTGTACACACACACATACACAAAAATTTATGTGCTTCAAATCTGTACAGACAAATCCCCCACATTTTCCACGCCCACAAATATCGAAGAAGGAAATCCACTACCACTGTGGTCTCTCCGCATCTTCTGTTCATCGAGTAAACAGGAATGTACCAGTACATCATGTTCCAGTTTATGCAAATAATTGTCAAATCATGTTCCGTTGATTCGTTTAACAGTAGAGGGATTTCAAATATGCTGTGAGTAGAAATGATCTTTGAGCAAGGAATATCTCACTCGAGGTTACTCATGTCCTGAATGCAGAGAAGAAATTTAAAAAAGAAAATAATCCTTTGTAGCAAACAGATCAAAGAAAACAACAACAACACCCCCCCCCCACAAACAAACAAATGAATAAACAAAAAACAAATTAAAAAAAAAAAAGAGCAAAGAAGAAGGAAAGCAAAAAACCAGTCAAAGGGAAATAATCTGCACAAACAATAAAATACAAGTCAAAGGGAAATAATCTGCACACACACACACACACAAAATAATGTGCAGACGACAGTTGTAGAAAAACAAAACAAGACAAAACCAAAGCAAAACAACAACAAAACACAATGATAAAACCAGGCACAATGAGTGATCTACAACAAACACAGCTTCGCACACAACTTTCTTCCAGCATCATAAAGTGTGCAGTTCAACCAACCCCATTGGCCATCTTATTCGGGTGGTGGTGGTTGCTGTTGCTGTTGTTGTGTGTGTTGTTCCTCCACTAGAACTCCGAGGTTCACCAATGGTAAAATTTTGCACATGCCACCGGTTTTTACCCACCACTAAGGTAGCCACATTCCGACTTTGGGGATATCTTAGCTACAACTGGCAACACCTTCACAAAGACCAGCACACATAGCAGTCCACAAAATAAAGAAAACAACCTAGCATACCCCCCAAAAAAACCCCACCACTGTCAAAAAAAGAAAGAAAAGAACAGAAAATCACAGGACGCAAAAGTGTGAAAGGAAAAAACAACAACACAACCCTGAAATTAGTTTTAAAATTTTTTTAAATTACACATAGTGTCTGCTCTGCCAGTAAGGTAAAAGGGCCAACACCAAAATAACATCAGACAGGCAGTAATTTCTTTCCAGATGTGACGTTTTGTTTTCTTTCTTTCTTTCTTTCTTTCTTGTTTCTTTTCTGTTCTCTTTTCTCTCTCTTCTCCTGTTGTTTAGGCGGTGTCTGGCTTGTCGGCATCGGAGGTCTGGGCAGGTTGGGCGGCCGACTGTTGGCTGGTGGAGGGCTGGGGGGCGGAGTGGACGCTGATGATTTCTTCCCCATCTTTGTGGATTTCCTTGTGAGCGGCCACCAGATACTTGCGCTGCTGTCGGCGAACTGCACACACACACACACACACATACACGCACACACACACACACACATACACGCACACACACACACACACACGCACACGCACACATACACGCACACACACACACATACACGCACACACACACACACATACACGCACACACACACACACACACACACACACACACACACACACAACACATGCATGCACGCATGCATACAGAGAGGTGTGAGTGAAAGCGTTTGAAACAAAAAAAATCAACAATAGGCATGACATGTACTAAAGAAGCAAAAGCTTTGAAGAATGAAAGTGAAAAGCACGCACACACTTTTATTTAGAGAATGCCTGTCGTTTGTGTCAACAGTTAAAAAGACAGACAGACAGACAGACAGAGAAAGAATGACAGACAGACAGACAGACACACTTGCACACACACATAAGCTCTCTCTCTCTCACACACACTCTCTCTCTCACACACACACTCTCTCTCACAACGCACACACACACTCTCACACACACGTGCGCACACACACACACACACACTCTCACACACACGTGCGCACACACACACACACACTCTCTCTCTCTCTCTCACACATACACACACACATACACAGGCACACACACAAAGACGAGGGGAAAAGGGGAGTGGGGCAGATGTAGCAAACAGGACAGCTCACTCTTATCTCTGACGGTGGCTTTCTGGGCCTCTGGTAGCAGGAAGCAGTGCACCAGGTCTGCCACAATCTCCTCCGATTCCAGCTGTGTTCGCCTGCAACACATAACACACATACATCACACACCATGATAATTGTACATGTTGTCATTCACACAACATGCCATAATGACAGGCAGAGCCACTTTTCTGTGTTCCGATATACACGTTACTGATTATGTAACAAATTCAGATTATAAAAAACAAATTATCCCCCAAAAAATTCACTATCACTTTTCCCTCAACTCTTGTTGAGGAGTTGGGGCACTGCACTACATTTTTTTCAGGCAGCATGCGTTGGGCGAGTTAAAACTGGTGGAGCCCATTTCTCTCTAAGTCACAGGCTGCATGCTGGGTATGTTCAAGTCATCCATGCCACAGGCTGGTTTCACCCCTTCACCCTTCCCGCAGTCCCTTGGACCTTGGGGGCACCAATGAAGATTTTTACAACTAGCTTCCTCCAGTCCTTGCAGTCCTCTGCTTTCCGTAGCAAATCATTCCACTCAAGGCCAGTCCTCCACTCTCTGAAATCGTCTTCCCATCGTTTTCTCTGTCTAGCTCTTCGTTCCCCCCCCCCCTCCTTGAGCTGGTTTACCCTTTCTCTAAGTCTCTTACGCAACATATAATAATAATAATAATAATGTATGGAATTTATATAGCGCTGAATCTTGTAAAGTAAACAAATCAAAGCGCTTGCATTCAAATCATTCATACGCATGCAACCATCCATAAATATCAAGATAAACAAATATCAAATTTACATACACAACACACTTAGGTGGGGGGGGGGGGGAGGTGAAGGCAGCTATTGAGAAGTAGGAACAGACAACAGGGGAAGATCTCAAGTAGAGTACAAGTGTGTTTTGAGGCTAGATTTGAAAGAATCAGAATCCCATGCTATTGGCGACACTCATCAAGCCTGTTTGTGAACAAGGTCCCCTCTAGCTCTCTCTCTCTCTCTTCTCTCTCTCTCTCTCTCTCTCTCTCTCTCTCTCTCTCTCTCTCTCTCTCTCTCTCACCTGTCCTCGATGTCGTAAGCGATGTCGTTGATCTGGTCGGCCTGCTTCTTGATCTCCTCTCTGGCCTGGGTGTCAGCGGTGTTGTCCACAGCCCCCAGGATGATGTCCTGCAGGTAGGTGTCCACTGTCGTCTGGTGCACCTTGATCACCTGTCAGCAGCACAGCACAGTACAGCACAGCACACACAGTACAGCACACACAGTACAGCACAGCACACACAGTACAGCACAGCACACACAGTACAGCACAGCACACACAGTACAGCACAGCACAGCACAGTACAGCACAGCACACACAGTACAGCACAGCACAGTACAGCACAGCACACACAGTACAGCACAGCACAGCACACACAGTACAGCACACACAGTACAGCACAGCACAGCACAGCACAGCACACACAGTACAGCACAGCACAGCACAGCACAGTACAGCACAGCACACACAGTACAGCACACACACACACACACACAATCATGCGTCACATTGGATTCAAATGTGCGTGGTTAACAAGGAAGATGGCAGGATGGTTAAGACGTTTGCCTGCCTACAAATTAAACTGTGAGGTTCTGGATTCAATCCCCAGCCATGACCTTTTTAAAAAAATTTCTTAAACCAGTTTGACGAAAAAATCGAAATGAATGTTGAGGTCCTCCTGATGAGACTAGAAACTGAATCCCTGTGTGTGAACGCATGCAGAACATCTTGCGCACACATTAAAAATCCATTCCGCCTTTCAGGAGAGTAGGCCACAGTGTGCCAGTAGGAATGGATAACAAAACCCCCCACAAAACCCCAGCATCCACACAGGTGTCATCCCTTAAGTTGGAATAAGGCTTTCTAGATGGTAGGGGGGAACATACCCAGTTGCATACGCATAAATCTCACCATTGGTGAACCTCAGAGCGCTAGCTGAGAAATGAAAAGAAAAAATCCTGAAAAACAAACAAAATTTTTAAAATGTGTAGAATAATCATAACACATTGAATATCCAAAGATGATGCTATGCTATAGAAAAAACAAACCCCGAAGAACTGTTCAGAAGTTTGTTTTTGGAACCAACAAAAAAAAACCCCAACCCTGTTATTCTCTTAAGTTGAATTTGTACAACTTGGTTTTACATGTTTACAAGTTGGCAGAACTACATCCATCAACATGCAGAAATAAACATTAAAGACGCCTGTTTAGCCAATTTCGTACCAGCTCCCATGATCTGTTGATACAAAGCTGAAACTCGTTCCCTCTCCCTTGTGTGCCTGTGGCAAAGAAAACCAGACTGGCGAGCACATCCTTCAAAGATGCACTGCTATACAGGGACCTGAGGAAAGATTGCGTGGCCGACGGAGATAGACAACCCTGAAAACCAAGCTGTACGGCCCACGAGAGGAGCTGGAAAGGACCTGCCCACTATTTCTCCAAAACAACATCTGACGGCGCAAAAAAACGAACGAGAGCAAGAAAAAGAAGAAGAAGAAGAAGAAGAAAAAGAAGAAGACGACGAAGAAGAAGAAGAAGAAGAAGACGAAGAAGAAGAAGAAGACGACGACGACGAAGAAGAAGAAGAAGAAGACGACGACGACGACGAAGAAGAAGAAGACGAAGACGACGACAAAGACGAAGACGACGAAGAAGAGCTGCTGACGAGGAGACGCCTCACCTGCTTGAAGACCTCGTCCTCCTCGCGGCGACGCCTCTCCTCCACCTGTCTCCTGCCGCTCTCCTCGGCTTCGCGGATGCGGCGCTGGCGCTCGGCCAGCATGGAGAAGGCGTGGATGCGGCGCTCCTCCTGGAGGCGGATCAGCTCCTTGCTGAGGAAGTCCAACATGTCGCCCAGACTCTCGCCCTCCAGGTTGCTCAGGGCTTCGTCCACCAGAGACTCCTGTTGTTGGGTTGGTGGATATTGGGACGGGGGGGGGGGGGGGGGGGGGGGGGGGGGGGGGAGGAAGGAGGAGGAGGTGGGGGTGGTGGTGGAGGAGGAGGGGGATGGGGAGGAGGAGGAGGGGTGGTGGAGAGGAGGAGGAGAAGGAGGAGGAGGAGGAGGAGGAGGAGGGGGTGGATGGAGGAGGAGGAGGGAGGGAAGAAGGGGTGTGTGAGTTGAGTTAGTGAAAAAATTCTTTGATTTTGTTGGTATTTTTTGTGTGTGTGTGTGGTGGTGGTGGTGTGTGTGTGTGTGGTGTGTGGGGGTGGTGTGGTGTGGTGTGTGTGATGTGGTGTGGGGTGGGGTGTGTTGGTGGGGGTGGTGTGTGGTGTGGTGTGTGTGGTGGTGGTGTGTGGTGTGTGTGTGGTGGTGGTGGTGGTGTGTGTGAGTGGTAGTGGTGTGTGTGTGTGTGTGTGTGTGTGTGTGGTGGTGGTGGTGTGTGGTGTAGTGGTGGGTGGTGGTGTGTGTGTGGCAGTGGTGGTGGTGTGTGTGTGTGGTGGTGTGGTGTGTGTGTTGTGTGTGGTGGTGGGTGGTGGTGTGTGTGTGTGGTGGTGTGTGTGGTGTGTGTGAGTGGTGTGGTGTGTGGTGGTGTGTGTGTGGTGGTGGTGGTGGTGGTGGTGTGTGTGAGTGTGTAGTGGTGGTGGTGGTGTGTGAGTGGTATGTGTGTGGTGGTGTGGTGTGTGTGGTGGTGTGTGTGGTGTGTGTGAGTGGTAGTGGTGGTGGTGTGTGTGTGGTGGGTGTGTTGCGGTGTGTGTGGTGGTGGTGGTGGTGGTGTGTGTGGTGGTGGTGTGTGTGTGTGGTGTGATGTGGTGTGGTGTGTGTGTGTGTGTGGTGGTGGTGGCAGTGTGTGTGGTAGTGGTGGTGTGTGTGGTGTGTGTGTGTGTTTGTTTGTTTGTATGAGACATACACAGACAGACAAAAAGAAAGACAAAGATATAGACAGCAACATAACAACAGAGATCAATGTCACACACATATGCACACACTCACACACTCACACACACAGACACACACATATGACCCTCTAACCCACAAAATCTGTCCAGACCATCCAACACCCTCCTCACTTATCCCCTACTCTCTCTCTCTCTCTCTCTCTCTCTCTCACACACACACGCACACCGCACACACACACACACGAACACACACACACCCTTCACTGTCCCCCTCCTTCTCCCTCCCATCCTCATTCTCCCACCCCCCCCCCCCCCCCCCCCCCCACACCCCCCCTCCACACACATCACTCAAAGTACTGTTTGGAAGTAAAAAAACTTTGACTGTGACTCCCGACTCCCATCCCACCCTTTTCCCCACAGACCCCGCGTGTTTTCCAGACCTTGTGTTCGTGGAGGCGTCTCTGCCGCTGCAGGGCCAGGGTGGCCTGCATCTCCTTCATCTTGTCCATCTGCTGCACCTCCTGCAGCGCGTGAGTGCTGCGCAGCTCCTGGATCAGCTCCATGCGCTTCTCCTTGCCCTCAAACATCTTCACACACAAGCACACACACAACCATGCACACGCATGCATACGCATACACACACATAATGGATGATTAAAATTTACAAAAATTGCAGACACATGAGGACTGGATGTAAAAAAAAAAATATAAAAAAAAAAAAGCGCATGAGTGTTAATTCCATTATCCTCGAAATAAAAGAATAAGATAAATAGAAATAATAAAATAAACACATGCACACATACTCACACACGCACGCACGCACACACACAAAACCACAATCATCAACCAACCAAACATTGCTTTACTTTACTTCCTCTCTCTGCGCCCCCCCCCCCCCCCCCCCCCCCCCCCTCAAACACTGGCTCAGAGGAAGAATCATCATTCTGTTTCTCTTGAATGTGAGCCACAGAACTCTTCCTGTCATTTGCAGCAAACTTCTGCTTCCTCCCCCCCCCCCCCCAAAAAAAAAAAATCTCAAAAATTTATCAGAGAACAATTCTCTTTCCTCAAACAGAACAGACCAGACCAGACCAAACAAAACCAGACTAAAGCAGACCAGACCAGACCATACTATACTCTAAAGGTAAAGGTGTTCCTATAACCTATGCAATCACTGGGAAGCAAGACGTCAGAGACCTCAGCTTCTTCACGGGCCAGCATATTGAGGGCGGCGCCCATCTCCTCTCCCTCGCTGCTTTACCTTCCCTGACCCTAAAGAGGGCAGGTACCCATTTACAGCTGGGGGAACTGGGGCGACTGTACTAAAGCCAAGGTGCGCAAATAGTCACCCATCTATATAGTATCCGTGCTCAATGCTGCTGAACTTTTAGCTCGGGGAAAAGCGAGTGCTCTGACCACTGAGCTACCCTGTCCCCCCATTAAACTACCAACCCTAAACTATTTAATCAGACCACAAGACTCTTTGAGAATTTTTGTTCTATTATTAATGCTCTCGTAACAACAATGTATCATAATTAATTATTAACAATGAACTTCATAAAACTGTCGGTGACTGTTACACTAAAGTGATGAACAGAGAGATTAGAACTGATGTTTTGGTGATATCAGTATTACTATGAAATTAAGTTTTGAACAGTTTCAATAAAATTCAACACATTGAGGCTTGCCGGGTTCGACCACTCACCATGTTCTGCACCGCACGGCCACGCAGAATCTGCTGCAGGAAGATGATGGCCAGCTCCTTTTCTTCCTCCTCCTGAAACAAAAAAAAAGAAAAAAGGAAATATTTTCATCCTCTCTGTTATCATTATTACTGTCCAGAATGCTGTTTGTAAAACATTCTTCTCACTGCTGTCAGCAACTTTGTCCTGTTTAATTCACAACCGTTACGGTTTGTTGTTATCCTTTCATGCTCATGTACTGCTTCCCCCTTCCTCCACACACGCACATGCACACCCACGCACGCACGCACGCATGCACACACATACACACACGCATGCACACACGCACGCATACACACAATCTCCCACCCCTACACACACAAACTCACACACACGTGCACGCATGCATGCACACACACAATCCCCCACCCCTCCACACACACACACAATCCCCCACCCTACACACACCCCCTCCACCCTCCACACACACACCCCTCCACACACACACAATCCCCCACCCTAACACACACACACAAACAACAAAGACAACCCCCCACAACCCCTCCACACACACACACACATACACACACAAAACACACACACAACCCCCCACCCCTCCGCACACACACACAAACACAAACACACACACACCCTACACACACACCCTACACCACACACACACACACACACACACACACATACCCTACACACACACACACACACAGACACACACACACACACACCACACCCTCCCCCCTCCACACACACACACACCACCTACACACACACACACAGACACACACAACCCCCCACCCCCTCCACACACACACACACACAAACACAGACACACACACACACACAGATACACACAGACACACAGAGACACACACACACACAGACACACACACACACACACACACAGACAGACACTCTACACACACCCTACACACACACACAAACCCCACCCTTCCACACACACACACACACCCTACACACAGACACACACTCTAACACACACCCTACACACACAAACCCCACCCCTCCACACACACACACACACACACAGACACACACCCTACACACAGACACACCCTACACACACACACACACAAACCCCACCCCTCCCACCACACAGAACACATGACACACAACACACCTACACACATAACAACACACAACACACACCCTACACACACACACACACACAACCCCCCACCCCTCCACACACACACACACACAAAACACAGACACACACAGATACACACAGACACACCCTACCACACACCCTACACACACACACACAACAAACCCACACCCTCCACACACACACACACACACAGACACACACCCTACACACAGACATACCCTACACACACCCTACCACACACACACAACACACAAACCCCACCCTCCACACACACACACACCCTACACACAGACATACCCTACACACACCCTACACACAGACCTCATCAGGAGCCTGGACAGCAGGGGTAGGAGGTCTGGGCACTGGCTTCTCGATCTTTTGCAGGAAGCGAAGAGGTTTGGCCTCCTCCTGACCGCGCAGTTTCTCCATCTTGATGGCCTGGTGGTGGCGGCAGCAGCAGCAGCATCATTGTCAGCATCATCATCATTGTCAGCATTGTCATTGTCAGCATCATCATTGTCAGCATTATCATTGTTATCATCCTTCTTACTGTTATCATCATTGTTGTCATCACTGTTGCCATCATCATTGTCGTCATCACTGTTATTGTCCTTATCCTCATTGTGATCATCATTGTGATAATCATTTTCAGAATCATCGTCATCATCATTGTTATCATCATCATCTTTGTCATCGTCATCAATGTCATCATCATTGTCATCATAGTTGTCGTCGTCATCGTCATCGCTGTCGTTCTCACCGTCGTCATCATCATCATCATTATCATCACTGTAGTCTTTGTCATCATCATCATCGTTATCCTCACTGTCATCATCATCATCTTTGTCATCCTCCTCACTGTCATCATCATTATGATCATTTTGGTCATCATCACCACACCACAAACACACACTCTCTCTCCCTCTCTTTCTCACCCCCTCCCTTCAGTACCCCTTTACTCCCCCACCATACAATAATAATAATAATAATAATAATGTATGGAATTTATATAGCGCTGAATCTTGTAAAGCAACAAATCAAAGCGCTCAGATGACATTTTTTTATATTTTAAATTTATGCGTGTGGATGCGGTTTAAAAAATTTTGTCATCTGTTCCCACCGGCACTCAATGGCCTACTCTTTCGAACAGCGGAACAGGATTTAACGTGTGCGCAAGATATTCTGCATGTGTTCACACACGGGGCCTCGGTTTATAGTCTCATCCGAAGGACACACACATAACCCTTTCCTTTTAATATTCTCTCCCCCCCCCCCCCAATCTCTTTCCCAACAGAAAAATAACCCCCCCCACACACACACACACATACATCCCCCTTCCCTACTCATTCCCACCCACCTCATGCATCTCCGTGAGCTCTCTCTCCTGGCGGTAGCGGCGTTTGGTGAAACCAGCCTTGGTGACAGTGGCCGGCTTGGGTGCTTTAACGCGCGGCTGTGTCACAAAATCTGGCAGCGATGCCTCCAGTTCCAGCAGACCTTGATAGGTCGACAGGTGTCGACTCTTCACCACATACCTGTCACATGGATGCGGTGGTTATTTTGTCGTGAAAACTCAATGGTTATTCTGTGTTAGTAGTTTGTATGGTTTTGGTGACTGTGTGTGTGTGTGTGTGTGTGTGTGTGTGTGTGTGTGTGTGTGTGTGTGTGTGTGTGTGTTTGGGGTTGAATGTGTGTGTGTGTATGTGTGTGTGTGTAAGTTGTGTGTTGTTGTTGTTGTCTTCGATTTTACGTCTGTTCACTCTCAGTGATATTAGACGAAGTTTGTGTGTGTGTGCACACGCATGCATACATGCGTGCGTGTGTGCATGCATGTGTGCGTTCGTGTGATTGTGCACATGGATACAGATAAATAGCTTGTTGTGTATATGCTCAAATCTCTCTCCCTCTCTGTGAATTTCTCTATATAACTATATGACTCACATACATGCATGCATATATGTATGTAGACACACACTCTTTCCCATTCGATATTATTAAGTGGAAGGAGTTAAACTAAATCATTCACACACACACACACACACACACACACACACACACACACACACACACACACACACACACACACACACAAGTCCTTCGGATGAGATTATAAACTGAGGCCCCGTGTGCGAATGCATGCAGAACATCTTGCGCACACGTTAAATCCTGTTCCGCTTTTCATAAGAGTAGGCCATTGTGTGCCGGTGGGAACAGATGACAAAATTTACAAAACCTCATACACACGGGGACTGGATGTAAAAAAGCACATAAGTGCTTATTCCATTATCCTCGATATAAAAGAATAAATAAATAAATAAATAAAAATAAAACACACACACACACACTATCTCTCTCTTCTCTCCCTTACTGTTCAGAGCCGCGATCCAAGAAGACGCCCAGACGAGTCAAAGGGGCATAAGTCTGACTGCCCGAGCTGCTGTAATCGCTGATGATCTGCCTTCGTTCCAGCTTTCCCTCCACCACATGCCGCGCCGCAGTCAACTTACGAATCGCTGAAAGGCAACGAGAAATTTTTATTGCATCAAGGTAGTACCTTGAGAAAGTGATTGCTTAGATTCTGCCTGTGATTGTGGTTTTATGTCATTTCATTTTTGTCGTGTGTTATTCAATAAAATCATTAAGAATCTGAGTAGGGTTTTTATTGTTTTAAAAAATAAAACAATACAGAAATTGTTTCATGATACTTCTATGCATGCATGTGTACCTTCATAGATGAGAACAGGCTATTTTTCACCATCTGATTTGGTGACATAATTTTTTTTTTCTTGAAATTAAAAACCCCCCAAAAGACACCATATAAAAAAACCCAGACATATACATATATATCTGTATATCTATATCTATGTATATAAGCATATATAACAAAAGTAATTTTCTTGTTATGTTTTAGAGAAGTGAGAAAGAAAGGGAATGTAAATCCGTCCTTCCGACACATTTCTGTTTCCCGTATAAAATTTATGGCTAAAATCTTTCAGTATAAGTTAACCCCCCGTCCTCTCCTTTCCCCCCCTCCCCGAAAAAAATAAAAAAGGCATGGCTATCAAAAAGAAGTTCACCTGGGCAGGCACACAGACAGAAAGGACATGCTGACAAGCACTGCTAAGAGAGACTTACTTTTGATGTGCTCATTTCTGATCTTCTTGATGTGAGACTCCTTCTGCCTCTGCTTCTTGGACCTGGTGACAAATGGCAATGAATGCAGAGAGTAGATAGACATACATACATGTACAGGGGGGATGGGGGGCAGGATAGCCTGGTGGTTAGAGTGATGCATTTGTGATCTGCTGACCCAGGTTTTGAATCTTGTTCAAGAGGATTTTACCCCTGGAGTTAACATCAGTGCCGACTCCACTCTCCCCACTAGTCCTTTGGATGAGACTATAAACCAGGGTCCAGTGTGCAAATGCACGCAAAACATCTTGCGCACATCTTAAAACCCATTCCACTTTTCGAAGTAGGTTAGGTGGGCCAATATGTTGAACGGCTCGGGGACTAAATGAAAAAGCACAGATGTTATTCCATTATCCAAATGCAAAAACACGACAGGGACTTTTAAGATTGTACCAAAAAACTACACAAGTGCTTAGTATCAGTTATCCTCAATAAAAGAACAAGCATAAAAAATGCAATAATCCCATTGTATATTAAGACAGCCTGTTTACAAACTCCATCAGGCATGTATAAGCACCATACTGATAACTCATTCAATCATTTCTCAATTAAGAAACAGAACTTACCACACATGTCCACTTTCCCAAAAAGGACAACTGATACTATTATATCTTACTCACAACAACAATCAATTATTGTGACCATACAACCTCATTCTCCTATTCTGTTATCTTCATATTCCTTCATTTATTTACTTGTATATGAAAAAGCTGATATACACACAACACTCTATATTGCTTGGAAATATACCTGTGACCTTCCCCCCTCTTTTCTTATACACATTGCAATACACACACACAAACCACACTCACACACACACTGACTCACTCACACCCAACTGACTCACACACACACACACTCTCTCCTCTTCATCCTCCACCTTCCTCTACACCCCCCCCCCCCCTCCTTTCTATACACATGCATCCTACACCAACAACAGCACTAAAACCTACCACAGCTTGTCCAGACGCTTGATGTTCAGTTCCTGGTGGTTCTCCTCACGTTTGATCAGCAACTTCTTCAGCACCTCCAGCCGAGCTTCCTGAAGTCTGCAGGCCAACGGAAACACGTGAAACATCATCAGCATTTAAAAAAATGTTATTTTTAAACATTGAGTTAGTATCAGGCAGACAGAACCTGAGAAAGACTTTAAAAACAACAACACAAAACCTTCTGCACTAAGACTCCAAGACAAAATCGTAACTTGATGAAAGAGATTTTAGTGAAGTGTGTGACAAAACCACATTATCTTCAATCATATTCATCATTGTTATTGTAACCATCATACAAAAAGAACGTGGCTTAAGCATTCCTGATAATGATTACTTTAAGAAACTGAAAAAAGTTCTCATTTTGTTAAACAATACTAAAGTGAAAATGAAAAGCTTTCTTTTCAAACTTGGATTCTTTCAAACAAAATGTACAAAAAATCCCATATCTAAATATTCTGATATCAAATAACAAGTCTACAGCATTCATAATAAACATTACTCTACAAAATGTGGAGAAAAAATTTTTGGTTCTGTTACACAGTTCTTCTTTTCTTCTTCATTGAACACAGACAACAACTATTGCTGTCTATCATATAAGCGAAAAAAACATTGCACTGCCATTAAGCGCCTGACAAGTCAGGCCCAGCGCATCCAAGTTTGTGTGTAACTCAGAACTAAACACAGAGAGATTAAAAAAAAGAGAGAGAAAAAAGAAAAAGAAAAATTCCAAAGCTTACTTTTCGATCTCTGATTCTCTCAGAGCCCACTCCTTTCTCTCCATCTCGTCCATCATACGTTTCCGCTTTTCCAGCTGGGACACGTCGCTCAGAGGAGGAAGAGTAGCCTCCCATGACCGCTTGGCGCGAGCACGTTCGATCATCTCCACCTCAGCCAAGCCAGCCGGCAGGCCCCTGCCTGGAGAAGACAACATGCCATGCTGGTTTTTAAAAAAAAAAAAGGATTTGTTGTTGTTGTCACTAATGAAAGCTGCTAAAGGCAAGATATGATGCGATAATGTGTAGTATCAGATCATGGTAAAATTGAAAGAAAAAAGTTGCTGAAATGGAATAGGTATTGAAAGAAAAGATATATGTTTGTTTCACTGCTCTTATGATACAGAAAAGGGGTCAAAATATGGAGAGAAAACAACAATGGATATATTTTCTCACAATTCATCAATCTGATCTAAACCTTACCCCCCACTTAAAAAAATCACATAAATCTGAAAATATTTTCCAAATGTGCGCATTTTTTCCCTGCCATTATATTTGCAGAGATATTTCAGAGCTTACAACAGCCACACCCAATATCACATACACAAACATACATACGCACGCACATACATATGCACACACGCAGACACAAACACACACACACACACACACACACACAAAATTCTGTCACATCTCATGAGCAGACAGTCCAGCCCAGAGAGAGAGAGCTGGAAACACTGTCATCACCTACCAGTGACAATAACAGCACCTAGGAAAACCAATAGACATGTAGACAGGAAAACAAAAATTAAGAAAAGAAAAAGATAACAATGGGTGGCACTGTTCTTGTGGTGACGTGCACCCCCTCAAGGACAGCAGCCTAAATTTCAAGCAAAAAAAAAAATCTGCTGTGACAGAAAGTAGAATACAATACAATAAATACAAATGAATACAATACAATGCAATACAGTACAAAACAATACAACACAATACAGTACAAAACACAAAACAGTACAATACAATACAACACAATACAATGCAATGCAGTAAAGTACAATACAACACTATGGAATGCAATACAATACAATATCTCACAAACTGCATGATTTATAACAAGACTTAAATTTACCACCACAATAAAGACAAATCAATGTAAAAAAACAAAACCAAAAAATACAGAGGAAAAAAAAGAACCCCCCCCTCCCCCCCAACAAAAGCAATACAATATCCCACAAACTACATGATTTACAACAAGACTTTAAACTTACCCAACACAATGAAGACAAATTACCATAAACAAAATACAGAGGGAAAAACAAAGAAGAACCCCCCTGCCTCAACAAAAGCAATACAATACAATACAATACCTCACAAACTCTGTGAATTATACCAAGACTTTAAACTTACCCTCCACAACGAAGCCAAGTTACCAATAAAAAATACAGAAGGAAAAAAAAAAGAATAAAAAATTTTAAAACCCCAAAACCAAAAAACTGACCAAACGACAGGGTGGCCAGGGTCAGTAACTCCGGGGCAGAACCAGGTCGCACCACATACTCGGGCGTGTAGGGGTCGGTCTGTGCCTCGGAATCGCGGTAGTCTGTCTGCGTCTGAACGGTCTTGATCAGCGGGGTAGGGGGACGCTCTATGGCCACCTGCTCTGGGCCAGCCAGGGGGTCTTGCCTGGAAATGATGTTGGGGAATAGGCGTTATTACAGTCAGCAAGTTATACACAGTCAGTAACCTTGCGGAGAGAGAGAGAGGGAGGGAGAGAGAGGGTGAGAGTGAGTGAGAGAGAGAGAGAGAGAGAAGAGAGAGAGAGAGAGAGAGAGAGAGAGAGAGAGAGAGAGAGAGAGAGAGAGAGAGAGAGAGAGCGAAGAGGAGAGCGAGAGAGAGAGAGAGGATTTTTCAAAATTAATATTTTATTCTTTTATTTCGAGGATAATGGAAT
Organism: Rapana venosa; assembly: GCA_028751875.1. Classification (NCBI taxonomy): domain Eukaryota; kingdom Metazoa; phylum Mollusca; class Gastropoda; order Neogastropoda; family Muricidae; genus Rapana; species Rapana venosa. The sequence goes on along the minus strand of CM054160.1, from coordinate 3,548,848 downwards.
TTATTAATTTTTTTATTTATTTATATTTATTTATTATTTTATTCTTTTATATCGAGGATAATGGAATAAGCACTCATGTGCTTTTTAAAAATCCAGTCCCGTGTGTATGCCGTTTTGTAAATTTTGTCAACTGTTCCCACTGGCACACGATAGCCTACTCTTTCGAAAAGCGGAACAGGATTTAACACGTGCGCAAGATGTTCTGCATGCGTTCACACACGGGGCCTTGGTTTATAGTCCCATCTGAAGGACTTCTGGGGAGAGTGGAGTCACCACTGATGTTAAATCCAGAGGAAAAATCCTCTTGAACGAGAATTGAACCTGGGTCTGCAGATCATGAATACAGCACTCTAACCACCAGGCTATCCCATCACACTGATGACACACTGAGGTCATGTATACAATATGCATAAAGCGCACAAAAAAGAAAACCCACAGTGACAGGAAAGTTGTCTTTTAGCAAAATTTGTGGAGTAAAATTTGCACATAACCAAATGTACATAGAGACAGAAAGTCTTTCGGATGAGACCATAGACTGAGGCCCTGTGTGCGAATGCATGCAGAACATATTGCGCACACATTAAAAACCTGTTCCACCTTTCGGAAAAGTAGGCCATTTCATGCCAGTAGGAACGGATGACAGATTTAAAAAAAAGAAGACGCATGCACACAAGTGTCATGTTTAAACACAATCCCTTAAGTTGGAACATGGCTATCTAAATGGTGGGAAAATAACGGTCGCATTCACAAAAATCTCACCATTGGTGAATCTTAGAGCTCTAGTTAAGGAACAGGAAAAAAAAAGAAAAAAGATGGTGCCATGATATGACAAGCTCTTTCTGCACAGGGACAGCAGCCAAAATCACACACAGGAACATCAGTCATGATGATACAATCCAATACAATGTCATGCAAAGCAATGAAAAGCAATGCATTCCATGACAGTATGGTGGAATATAGGTACAATACAGTATGATGCAAAACAACACACACACACACTGTGTCACACACATACACACACACACTCATAGATTTCAAACACACACACACACAGACACACAGTGTCACACACACACACACAGACGCACAGTGTCAACACACACACAGTGTCACACACACACAGTGTCACACACAACACACACACACACACACACACACACACACACACACACACACACACACACACATATGACACAGGTGACTGACTCACTCACCTGGAGGTGGCTAGCAAGACCTCAGGAGGCACCTGCTGAAGGAAAGGTATGATAGGCCTGCACACACACACACACACAGAAAACCATCAATCTGTAAGTTTTTTTTTCCTGTAATATCCCCCAAAACACTACCCTCCCCACCCCCAACCAAACAAAAAACCCCACCCACCCAACCCAAAAACTATCCCCCAACCCAAAACAAAACCCCTACAAACAAAACAACCAACCAAAAACCTAGATCCATATCTATTATCAAGAAAATTCATAAGCATATATACCACCTTCATAAAGCAGAAGAACATGCATAATCATATGTATGACTGTGTCTGTGCATTCATAATTATAAGAGTATCTGTGCACGTACTGAAATTATGTAGCTGTCCACTTGTACACCACATATGAATATAAAGTGGAAAACATCGGAAAACACCTCTGCTTTGCTATCCTTTTCTCCATTCATTCCGTGCCAACAAAGTTACATTTTTGTACTCCTGTCACTCACCTTCGGAAGTATCTGTAGCGATTGCGACCAGACACTTCAGGGTTTTCGAAAGTGACCGGTGGAACCGAGACGCTGGGGTCATAGTTGAATCTGCAACAGAAAAATATAATTGAAACTGCTATAAAAAAAATACCCACTTTCTCATTAAACTAATTCTTAAGTTCAAACAAGCAGGGAGTCTCCTTAAAAGAAAAAAAATTGAGAAGAACTGACATAAAGTGAATCTGTATAATTCTTGAAGGAGCTGAAATGTAACTTTTTGGTATGTGTTGTGTTTAGAATATGCACACATGCATAAACTCATGCATGTGCATGTACACACACACACACCCCTACACACACACCACACATACACACACACACACACACACCCACTCTCTCTCTCTCTCACACACACACACACATCACACACAGAACACACACACACAACACACAAAGGACACAGAGAGAGAAAAAAAAGGGCAGGCAGACAGAAGCAGAAAGAGACACACAAAAAGAGAGAGAGAGAGAGAGAGAGAGAGAGAGAGAGAGAGAGAGAGAGAGAGACAGAGAGAGACAGAGAGAGACAGAGACAGCCAGCCAGCCAAAGACAAACAGACAGACACAGACCAACACAGACAGACAAGCAGACAGAGCCAGCCAGCCAGCCAGCCAGCCAGACTATTTCTCCAAACTGACGTGGTATAGCGGATGAGGGCCTCTCTCTGCTGGTCACCGTATCCCCTCCACTGGCGGTTGATGAAGCGAGGCACAGGGTCCGTGGTATCCAGGCGCACACGGAACCGCGGGTGGTGCTGCAGTTCGCTGAACATGGTCGGGTAGATGGGCTCCTTTTTCTGATTGATATCACACACAAACACACACACACATGCACACACGCAAGCATACATACATGCATGCATGCACACACACAAAAGCATGTAAACAAAGTGTGAACACACACACATGCATGCATGTGCAAATGCCCTTGCATGTGCACATGTACGCATGCAGACAGACACAAACACAAACAAAAGCCAAAAAAATTATGCAAGTGCATGAATCACACACACATGCATGCACACACATACACACAATCATGCACGCACACACGCGCATACAGACACAGACTCAGACACACGCACGCGCAGACACACACACACATGCAGACATCAAATTTAAAAAAACAAAAAAGGAACTCACAACCCGCATGTTGCTGGTGTGTGCCTGAAACGTGGCCCGCGCATGGTCCCTTTCTGACGACAAGGTGAACAACTTGTCTGCAATGAAAATTAAACACATTGTCACCTTAATCAATGGTGGGCATCAAAGGGCAAAATCTCACCATTAGTGAACCTCAGAGCTCTAGCTGAGGAACAAACAAACAAAAACCAATCAAATTAATTTTAAAAAACGAAGTCCTTGAAAAAGTTGTTCTGAAACAACTTAAAAATCACCTTCATTCCAATAGTCTTCCTCCACCTTTCCAGTCTGCCTATCGTGTCAATCACATTGTGAATTGTTCTTGGTTGTATAAGTAAGAATGTGTTGAATGCAAGCACTTTGATTTGCTTTTACAAGATATAGCGCTATATAAATTCCATTTATTATGATTATATTATTATTATTATTATCATCATATCAATAATTATAGCAAACAAGACACAAGCACAACATGGCACCATAAGATTTTTACAGTATGATTTAGTACTGGTAATATCATGCCATTTGTCTAACATTTTAGTGTGCTGGATGTACATGAAAAGAATAATCTACATACTTGTCTCTGGTATAGACTAATATATCATAATTATTAGTATCACCAGTATTCTTCTGCTGAACAGTTGAGGCCCTAACTTTATTGATTAAAGTTCTATGTGCTTTGTGCATCAGTAAACAAAAACATATCTTTCAGTACTGCAGAATAACATTTAGAAAACTAAACAAAACATTTTGTCCTCCCCCCCCCCCCCCCCCCCCCCTTCCAAAACCACCCATTCCCAAACAAAAGCAAAATAGCCCCCCCCCCCCCCCCCCCCCCCAAACACACACCTAACAAAAAATAAAAAAACAAAAAAACTATACCCTTGCAGAATCCTTCTGGAAGCACTGTATCATTTGGAAACTGGCCAATTCATGTAATGCATAGCTTTCTCTAGTCTAGGTTTGGATGACTCTAAGTCTAACTCAACTATAATCATGATCTCATCTGCTTGTGTTCTACTGTTATGTGAAGTCAGTTCATTACAAGTTAACAGTGTTGCTATTTAGCAAGACTGATATCTTCGAAGTCTTGTACGTGCTTTAAGTTTTAAAGATACTGTTGATATTTCTTCTGTCTGTAAAATATTGTTTAAAAAAATGCATTCTAATGGTTTCCATTGCAACTTTACATTCGAATGTTTTCAAATACATTTTTAAAATGAAAATCAATTAAAGTAAAGACGTTCTATTTCAATGCACTTTAAAACAAAGGTACCGGTAACAAGAAACAATTACCAGTGCGAGCAACCTAAAGGTATTTTGATTTTAAACATATCCAAAAATTAAAAAATCAGTAACCAAGTATGCAACTTACCATACAGGTAATCGTGTGTTCGGGAGGGCTGAGCCGGAGGTCCAGCCCTCCGAAGAGTCTGTGTTTGAGTAGACATGATGAAGATATAATATTAACACCAGTCCCACTCACATATCACCGCAGATGTCCTTCTCTACTTCAACACTTCACACAAACACAGCTCCAGGCACCATGTTTGTGTCAAGACAAAATGGCGGCCTTCCTAACGACCGATATACTCTCTAACCCTTTTCTCTGGATTATCTCCCCTCGTGTGTTTGTTTTGAAAACATTTTTGAAGATTGAATCTTTTGATTAGGCGACCTGTCTAACAGTGCGTTCATTATCAGTTTAATCAGATTTCGAAGGTGGATATGTCTATAATTCAGTCTGGTAGTGATACATGATAAAAGGAAGCGATTAAAAGCAAATATACATACTACATGTCTATCAGGTTAGCTAAAAGCAGGTATTCGTACTATAATTATTATTTCCCTCTGGCACATTTTTCGTGGGAATTTTGTGTTCAATGCATAGATCTACTTATACGAAGAAGGGAGGAAAGAGTGTAGTGTAGTGTAGGGTAGTGTAATGAGCTTATAAACCGAGGTCCCGTGTGCGAACGCACGCAGTACATCTTGCACACACACGTTAAAACCCTTTGGGCTTTTCGGAAGAGTAGGCCATTGTGTGCCGGTGGGAACGGATGACAAAACTGCATACACACGGGACTGGATGAAAAAAAGCACAACAGTGCTTATTCCATTATCCTCGGGAAAAAAAGAAGAATAGTGTAGTGTTGTATTAGTATTGTGCATTGCATTAGACATCACTTGCAGTCACAGCAGATTTTTCTACATGAAACATGAAATTCAGGATGCTCTCACCAGAAAGAGTGAATTATAACCATTATATATATATATATATATATATTGTCTTGATAAAAACCCACAATTCTGCTGGGCACCACTCCCTTCAAGCACACAGTTGAGGTAAAATAGTAAAATGAAAATAAAAACACAACTGTGTTCAGCTTCTGAGGAAGCTTCAGAGGGAAGCGAAAATTTGCTGAAAAAAATAAAAGGAGAAATGAAGCTGAACACAGTTGTGTTTTTATTTTCATTTTATTTTCATTTTAATATATATATATATATATATATATATATATATATATATATATATATATATATATATATATATATATATATCATCATCATCAGACTCGTGACCATGGCGGTCGTGGGGGAGACACGAAAGACGATGCCGTGGTAAGCCTCCTCCATCGATCTCGGTCCTCGGCTCTGCACAGTAGTGCCGAGTCATTCATCCTGGTCCATTCTCTGATGTTGTCCATCCATGACTTGTTCTGTCTTCCCCTCTTTCTGCCACCTTCGAGTGTTCCCTGCAGTACTGTTTTTGGCAGAGTGTTGTGGCGGGTGACGTGGCCGAACCATGTCAGCTTTTTCTTTTTGACGATGGTGAGAAGGGGTTCCTGTGGACCTGCCAGCCGTGTTATTTGACTCTTGACAAATTCATTGGTCTTTCGTTCTCTCCAAGATATGCCCAGCAGTTATTATATATATATATTTATATTGTATATATATATATATATATATATATATATATATTATATATATATATATATAATATATATATATATATATATATATATTCTCCTATGCTTGTACTACTGCAGGTCTGGGCGCTAGCCTCAGCTGACAACACATTTTGTCTTCAGAGTTCCTTGTTGATCCATCACCACAATAATCATTATGTCACAGAGTCATATTTTGTGAAAGGACAATTCCAAACCAATGACTGTCACTGTATTTCTCTGACAGTCTCATAGGCGTACACGAATGGGAAATTTGGTCACAAACTCACTGCAGATTTGCTAGTGGAAGATAAAAACAAAATGAAAGTGAAGGAAGGTTGCAGGATGGTTGAGGTATTCTTCATCTGCCTAGCAAGTAAACCGTGAGGTTCCAGATTTGATTCTAAGCCTTGCCCTTTCTTCTCGGTTTGACAGGAAAGTCATACTGAATGTCAAGTCTTTCGGAGGAGACTCTAAACCAGTCGGACCCATGCGCTTACGGGCTTGTGCAGGTCAAAATAACCCACGACAGTTGAAAATGAAAAAGAATAGGGAGGTACCTCCCAGTTGTCCTAGCAAAATCAGTACATTCAATTTCCAACTGTATCCCCAAAGGCAGAATGCAGCTACCTTAATGGTGGGGAAAAAATGGTTGCATACACAAAAAATCTCGCCATTGGTAAACCTCAGAGCACTGGGCCAGAAATGAGTGAAAAAAATGAAAGAAGCTGGAGACATTCTGACACAAGGGCTGGCAGAATAGTCGGAGATTGCTGTACTGTTCAATAAAACATTGTTGAAAAATGCGCTCGCAACAAGAGGCACATAGACAGAGAGACCCACCAACAGACAGATGGATACAAAGCCAACAAAGAAACAGGGGCATAGACAGATGGTCAGAGAGCTTAACACTAGCAGACAGATCAATATAAAAACACATGATGACAACAATCATTCAGATTTGGACCATTTATTGGAAATATTTTAATGAAAGTAAAACAGTGTGGTTTTTGCATTGAAATACACATGTACACATGAATACAACATCATCAAGACACAAGCAAAATACATGCATTACAAAAAAACACAATTATAAAACTGAAATCTTACATCACACACACAAACACACATGCGTGTGCACATGCACACAGACAAATATATATGCATGTGTGCATACAACCCATACACACGCACGCACACACATACAAACACACACATTTAATGGAGACGTACTCCAGACATACACCATTATAAACATATGACATCTGAATACAAAAAGCATTTATTAATTACACATATCAGACATGGAACTTGTTTGTGCACATTACAAAAAATGAGATGGATGCTTTAGTTGAGTGGTTAAGACTGTCTGATTCAATCCCATGGATCCATGAAGTTGTGGGTTCAAATCTTGGTAGCTTCTGGCGAATTAGGGGTGAGAGATCTTTACGATCTTCCGTGTCAACTGCATTAATTCCCTCAATGCAATTAATATATATATATATTAATTACATTGAGGGAATTAATGCAGTGGCAGGTCTGCTCTTGAAGTTGACACGGAAGATCGTAAAGATCTATATATATATTTATAATATATATATATATATATATATATATATATATAATATATATATATATATATATATATATATAAACACACACATACACATACACATACAGAGGATCAAAAATGCATGTTAAAGATCCCATCATTCCCGTCAGCATTCTGTGGGTTACAGAAATAGGGACATACCTAGCATACATGCCCAAAGTTGGAATGCAGCTACCTTCCTGTTGGGTAATAACGAACGCCTACACAGAATCTCGCTGTTAGTAAATCTTGGAGCTCCAGTCAAAGAAAACAAAAAAAAACAAAACAAATAAATAAAAGAACAAACAAAACAAAAAAAGAAATACATAATCATATAAAATATACGTAAAGTGAAGGTAAAGATATCCCATAGCCTATATGGTCATAGGGGAGTGAGGCATCAGAGACCTCAGCTTCTCTAGGGGCCAGCATATTGAGGGCGGCGCCCATCTCCTCTCCCTCGCTGCTTTACCTTCCCTGACCCTAAAGAGGCAGGTACCCATTTACAGCTGGGTGAACTGGGGGACTGTCCTGAAGCCAAGGCATGCAAATGGTCACCCATCCAAGAGGTAACCACACTCGATACTGCTTAACCTTGGCTGGGGGAAAGCGAGTGCTCTGACCACTGAGCTATCCCGTCCCTATATATAGAAATGAAAGCTGTAGCCAAGGAATGGAAAAAAACTGCCAAACAAAACAATATGACACAGAAGCAATTCAATATATATAATTTTATAGCACAACAATAAATACACAGATCAAATAGATATTAATAACCAGAATAAAAGAAATCAAGAAAATTTGATCATTTAATTTTGATCTCTTTTGGGGTCTGGAGGATATGAAATATCAAAATGCGCACAAAAAACAAAACAAAAAGCACACACATTAAGTATCGGAACACCCACATGCATGCTCCCGCCCCTCCTCCCCAACACACACACACATATTCCGCTTTTTGAAAGAGTAGGCCATTGTGTGATGGTGGGAACAGATGACAAAATTTACAAACCACATACACATGGGGACTGGATGTAAAAAAGCCCATGAGTGCTTATTCCATTATCCTCGATATAAAAGAATAAATAAATAAAATAAAATAAACACACACATTCTGCCTTTGGAAACAGATGACAATTACAAAAGTGCATACACACAGGGACTGGATGTTTAAAAAAAAGCACATGAGTGCTTATTCCATTATCCTCAAAACAATAATAATAATAATAATGTATGGAATTTATATAGCGCTGAATCTTGTAAAGCAACAAATCAAAGCGCTTTAACAACAACAAAAAATTTATGTGTGTGAATAAATAAAAATAAAAGAATAAATAAAAATAAAGAAACACACACACATCATTCCCATTATGTACACAAGCATATTCCACAAAGGTAAAGGTGTCCCACAACCTATGTGGTCGTAGGGGAGGAAGGCATCAGAGACCTCACTTCTCTAGGGGCCAGCATATTGAGGGCGGCGCCCATCTCCTCTCCCTTGCTGCTTTACCTTACGTGACCCTAAAGAGGCAGGTACCCATTTACAGCTGGATGAACTGGGGGACTGTACTGAAGCCAAAGACACGCAAATGGTCGCCCATCCAACTGGTAACCACGCTCGATGCTGCTTAACCTTGGCTGGGGGAAAGTGAGTGCTCAGACAAGCTATCCCGTCCCCTTCCCATTATGTACACAAGCAAATTCCACTACAATACACAAGCTAGATACTGATGCCAAGATTCAAACCCACGATTTCTTGAACCTGCAAGATAGAAAGAAGTCACACACTCTACCTCTATCCACTCAGCTACAGTACACACAACCCGTATCTTAGGCAGACCTCCAGTAACACTTACAAGCACAGGAGCTACACGTTTTTTTTACAATCCAGTTCCCTGTGTGTATGTAGTTTTGTCAAATTTGTCACCTGTTCCCACCAGCACACAATGGACTACTCTTCCAAAAAGTGGAACAGGTTTTAACATGTGCGCAAGATGTTCTGCATGTGCTCGCACACGGGACCTCAGTTTATAGTCTCATCTGAAGGACTTTTGGTGGGGAGTGGAGTGGGCACTGATGTTAACTCCAGAGGGAAGAACTGGATTCGAACCTGGGTCAGCAGATCACGAGCGCAATGCTCTAACCAGCCAGGCTATCCCGTCCCCCGTTTCGCCCACTCGGTAAGGGAAGAGAGAGAGCGTGTACAGGTGCAGCATCCTACTTCATCTTGGAGACCAGCAGGCTGGTGAGGGCCACGTCCCCCAACATGTGCAGGTTGGCTTCTGCTGAATCGCCGTACTCCGCCACCTGGAGGTTGATGGCCGACAGGGGGGCGGCCTGACCTTGGGCCACCGCCGCGTGATGGAACTTCTCCTCACAGCCTGGCTCCGCTGCTGCATCTCCTGCTGCTGAGTTGTGGTGATAGCTGCTCCCAGCTTCTGTCTTGAGGAGCACAACTCCACCGGGCAGGATCACATCGTCCTGGTGGTCTCCGCACGTGCACACCGCCACATTTTTCTGGTCCTCTTGGCTGTGGGCATAGGCGCTGACTGGTCTGCCACCTTGGATGGGTACGCCGTCCACCCAGCGAATCTCCACCATCTGGGGTGGGCATTCGTCCAAGGATGCTGACTGTGCGAAAGCGGGTCGCCCCATGTGTTCCAGGAACAAGGCGTCTTGCAGCGGTTTGTCAACCGTTTCGTGTGGAGGGGGGGTTGGGGCGACGGTGAGCATGCGGGTGGGTGACCGCTCTGGTTTTGAAAGCTGGCCATGGCAGTATCGGTGTGATGGGTATAGTGTTGTGCTGCTGTGAGATTTGACGACGATTCGTCAGTCTTGTTCCTGCCTGTGTTACGCTTCACAGTGACGGCAAGGTTCTGCCTTCTCTGACGTTTTCGACCAGCTGGTGCTGAACTCGTCTCTGGAGATTCTTCTGCTCCCCTCTGACGTTTCTGCTCAGTTTGTGGGGAATGCATGGCTGAAGCTTCTTCCGCAGCTGGTGGTGCCTGAGGCGAGTTATTTCTCCCACGCTTCCGTCCTTTTTGAGGCAAGCTCTGCACCATGAGGTCTCCAGCAGAAAGCTTGGTTTGGGGGCGATCTTTCTGGGCTGCTTGGTCGAGGTCGCTGGGGAGGCCTGCTCTTCCGAAGAAAGGCTCGTTTTGGAGGTCGTCTTTCTGGGCCGTTTGCGAGGGCTGATGATGGTTTCTGCACGTTTGCCGCCTGACTTTCGAGATGTTGCGGAGGACTGGGATTCTCAGAAGACGCTGCGGAGGACTCCTGCACTGCCCCTGTGGATGGCAGGTCTGGTTTGCCTTTCCTCTTCCTGCCGCGTTTCTTGGCGCTGTCTGAAGGTACTGCGACGCCACTGGGCTCCTTTCTCGGAGGCGTTTTCCTTGTGATCTGAGGCTGAGGACCTGAAGACCTGAAGCAGTGGCTGTGGATGGTGGTTCCTCGCTCTCTGGAGGGGGCTGGGGGTTGGTCATGGTGGTGGCCACGATGCGCTTCCTGCGGCGACGTCTGGCGGACCACGTGTTCTTGGCTGAGGACTTGTCGCTGGTTTCAGGCGGCAGTTCTTCCAGGTCGGCACATTCATAACGCACCGTCTGCAGGTGGAGGTAGCCATCGTCGTGAAGCTTGTACCTGCCCACACACACACAACAGGGACCCGATCATTCCGCTGGTAGGTGACCTATGGGGACGGGATAGCTCAGAGGTTGGAGCACTACTTTCCACCACCACCCACCCACCTACACAAACACCACCCATACCCCCCTCCCCCTCGACACACACAACCACACCCAAGAAACTAGTTTCACAATCAAAACCAGCAATAACACAACAATACCCACCCCCCCCCCCCCCCCAACCCAAATGACCCTGCAAATGACAAACACATCTATCACCCATCATCCTAAAAAAATCCATCATCATCATCACTACTAACCCAACCCAGCCCAGCCTGTCAAGATCTCCGGCTTCGAACCACTGACCTGAAGCGACTGTGGCCAGGTGGCCACTGGAACTGGTGCTTGTTTTTCAGGTGGTGGGTGAGAGTGAAGCCACGGCCAAACACCTTCTTGCACACGTGGCAGATGTAGCGAGGAATGCTGATGTCCATCGACTGCAGAGGGACATACAGAAAGCACACCAGAGTCAGTCTGTGACAGACAGACAGACAGACACGTACAGGTATATACACATACACGTGCTTACATACGCATATGTATGCATGCATATATATTTGCACACATTTTGTGTGTGGGTGCGCACACACACAGACAGACACACACACACACACACACAGACACTGAGACAGACACACACAGACAGACACACACAGATAGACACACACAGACAGACAGACACATACCTCCTCACACACTCCTAGCAGTGTTGTCTACTAACACATAGATAACATATGCACCTCATACACACACACTTTTCACAAGCACATACAAACACACAAACTTCTTCGTGCTTTTTGTTTGTTTGTTCTCTCTCTCATTCATTCAATCATTCATTCAATCAATCATTCATTCATTCATCCACTCATTCACTCACTCACTCAATCTCTCTTCTTCACACACACATTTATCTTCTCACACACACACATTTATCCTCTCACACACAATTTATCCTCACACACACATTTTTCCTCACAAACACATTTATCCTCACAAACACATTTATCTTCACACACACACATTTATCCTCTCACACAATTTATCCTCATACACACCCCCCCCCCCCTCCACACACACTTACCCACCACCATCCACCACCATCACCCCACTTAACCCCCCCCTACCCTCCCATCCACACACACACACACTTACCTCCCCCCCTCCCCCCCCTCAAACCACCCCCAAACCACCTCTCACCCCCCCAGCCAACACTCGCCTCATGATGCTTTTTAAAGTGCAGCGCCAGACTGTTGTAGGAGCGAGCGGAGAAAGGGCAGTTGGCGATGTGGCAGCTGAACTGGTCCTCCACATTGTGGCAGTCCAGGTGCTTCCTCAGATCCGTCGACGACTTGGCACTGCCCACGCCAAAATAATTATAAAGAAAAACCCAAACCCATCCACCACCACACACAATATCAATCACCACATTACTATCATAGTAGAAGGTGGCAGAACCGGTTACAGACGTTTAGCCTGCCTGACAAGTAAAACAGTGAGGTTCTGGGTTCCATTCCCAAGCCTCGCCCTCTCTCTTCCCAGTTTGTTTGATGGAAAAAAAATCGAACTGAATGTCAAAGTCTTTCGAATGAGACTAGAAAATCGATGTCCCATGTGCTAATCCACGCGGAACACTTTGCGCACATGTTAAAAACCCAGGCCGCCTTTTGGAAGAGTAGGCTTTTTGTGCCGGTGGAAACGGATGAAAAAATTAAAAAGCAAAACAAAACCCTAAACGCACACAGGTGTCATGTTTAGACACTATTCCCGAAGTCGGAATATGGTTACCTATGGTTGGCATACCCAAAAATGTCAACATTGGTCAACCCTCTGAGATTTACGCAGAGTGATTTACAGTGT
>CM054160.1:3455871-3533371 GCA_028751875.1 Rapana venosa | reverse complement strand
AACATATGTTGTGTAAGAATGAGTTGAGTGCAAGCGCTTTGATTTGTCTGTGCAAGATACAGCGCTATATAAATTCCATTTATTATTATTATTATTATTATTATTATTATACCACGTTCTTATCTCATGGTGCCACTGCACCAGTGCAAAATAATGCTAACCCTTTTGTTTTTCTTCTTCTGAAACTAGGCAGCAAAATCGTGTGCGTTGCTAGGAAGCCTTATCAAAAGAAGACAGGGGGGATGTTGGATATTACACTAGGGATAGTGATACAGAAATGGAGGGGAAGGGAGGGTTAGGGAAAAGGTGTAAGGAGTAGAATGGGAGGTGGGGGGGGAGGGAAAGAGAAGGAGTGACTAGTTTGAAGAAATCAGGAGCTGAAAATCCTGTATTATTAGAAGGACGGCAGTGATAAGAAAGAGAAAGTGGGGAGTAAAAGAGGGGTGTGTGTGTGTGTGTTCAACTAAAAAGTGATTTTAGACAGACGTGCGCGCGCGCACGCGCGTGTGTGTGTGTGAGTTGTTCATGCATGCGTGCGCACACACATACCCATGTGTGCATGCACGTGTCCAAGCACACATGTACACCAAAACAAAGACGAAACGCTGGGAAAGAAGAGGGAAGGGATAATAAACAAACGAAACAAAACCAATACAAAACAAATACACTAAAATCTCCGCCTAACGTACACATTCATCTACCTCACACTAAGAATAAACCAGTGGCAGCGCTGAACGAACCGTTTTCGAGCCAGGAGACTTAAGGACGACCAAGGAACAACTCAAAGAAGATGCACATCCTATTGTATCTCAATATCTCTGGCCAAAACGCACTCCTTACTGGTTCAGCCCCCATCAGATCTGATTACTTCGGACAAGTCTCCTTGTTCTTTGTCCTTTTCCCCCTGTGTGTGTGTGTGTGTGTGTGTGGTTTTCGTATGTTTCTGTTTTTCTACAACCACGTAACCATTTACAATCTTTCTCCTGCCACCCACCTTTCTTCTCAGCCCCCATCCCTCCTCCCCCCCTTCTCAAGCTTTGTCCCCCCCCCCTCTCCTTTCTTCTTTCTCACTCTCATAATAGATTTTCCTCCTCTCCCCCTCCCCTCTCTCAACCACTTTTCTTCTCTCCCCTCCCCCCACTCCTCGCTCCTTTCTATCTTTCTTTCACACATCCTGTAACCATTCGGAATAAAGATTCCTCTCTCTCTCTCTCCTCCTCTCCTTGTCATCTCTCTCTCTCTCTCTCTCTCTCTCCTCTCTCTCTTTCTTTACTCTCCTCCCGACACACAGACACAACACAACCTGTAACCTTGGGAAAAAAGATCTCTTCTCTCACACACACACACGCACCACGAACACACACCTCTAACCCTTCGGAATAAAGAGTCCTCTCTCTCTCTCTCTCTCACACAAACACATCTGTAACCCTTGGGAATACAGATTCTCTCTCTCTCTCTCTCTCTCTCTCCTCTCTCACTCATCTCCTCTACCTCTCTCTCTCTTCTCTCTCTCTCTCTCCTCTCTCTCCACACACCACCGAACACACATACATCTGGTAACCCTTGAATAAGGATTCTCTCTCTCTCTCTCTACATCACACACACACAACGAACACACATACATCTGTAACCCTTGGGGATACAGATTATCTCTATCCTCTCCTCTACTCTCACACACCACGAACACACATTACAATGTAACCCTTGGGAATACAGATTCTCTCTCTCTCTCTCTCTCTCTCTCTTTCTCTCTCTCACACATAAACATCCTGTAACCCTTGGGAATACAGATCCTCTCTCTCTCTCTCTCTCTCTTCCTCTCTCTCTCTCTCTCTCTCTCTCACCACCCCACCCGGGGTATCCATCAATCTCCCAGCGGCTGGCTCCTCTGTGGGGTCCTCTCTCTGAAGGTGTGTAGTAGGTACACACGAGGTACAATGTCACCACACTTCAATGAAGCAGAACATTGCCTCTGCAGAGCGTACGTAAGGCCTCACTCATACTGGGCACATGCACGCATTCACACAGTTACAGACAGACAGGCAGGCAGGCAGACAGACAGACAGGCAGACAGACAGACAGGCAGGCAGGCAGGAAGACAGACATGCAGGCAGACAGGCAAGCAGGCAGGAAAACAGACAGGTAGACAGACAGGCAGGCAGGAGGACAGGCAGACAGGCAGGAAGACAGATAACGCGTACGACTGTATGCATCAACATGGAAAACGAACACAGAATATGCACACACGCAGGCATGCGCACGAGCACGAGCACATAATTATACAAGGCAGGGCCAGACAGATACTGGAAGGTTGATAAATACATTCACGTACGTGCGGATACGCATGTGCACACATACACAGAGAGAGAGAGAGAGAGAGAGAGAGAGAGAGAGAGAGAGAGAGAGAGAGAGAGAGATATTTATTATTTTTATGTATTTATTCTTTTATATCGAGGATAATGGAATAAGCACTCATGCGCTTTTTTACATCCAGTCCCCGTGTGTATGCGGTTTTGTAAATTTTGTCATCTGTTTCCACCGGCACACAATGGCCTACTCTTCCGAAAAGCGGAACAGGATTTAACGTATGCGCAAGATGCTCTGCATGCGTTCGAACACGGGGCCTCGGTTTATAGTCTCATCCGAGAGAGAGAGAGAGAGAGAGAGAGAGAGAGAGAGAGAGAGAGAGAGAGAGAGAGAGAGAGAGAGACGCACACACCCAAATACACTCTCTCTTTCTCTTTCTCTCTCTCTCTCTCTCTCTCACACACACACACACACACACACACACACACACACACACACACACACACACACACAGTGTGACATGCTGTAATAAAGATTGATTCGTTGGGGCCCACAGGCAGGCTTGTGTGTTTGCAAAGACTGTATTGGCCACCTGCACTCAGGTGTTTACTGCACCAATAATATCCCTGTCTCCCTCTCCCCTTCCCCATATTAAAAAGGTAAAGGTGTCCCATAACCTGTAAGGTCGTAGGGGAGCGAAGCGTCTGAGACCTCACTTCTCTAGGGGCCAGCATATTGAGGGCGGCGCCCATCTCCTCTCCCTCAATGCTTTACCTTCCCTGACCCTAAAGAGGCAGGTACCCAATTACAACTGGGTGAACTGGGTGAACTGTACTGAAGCCAAGGCGCGCAAACGTTCACCCATCCAAGTGGTAACCACGCTCGATGTTGCTTAACCTTGGCTAGGGGAAAGCGAGTGTTCTGACCACTGAGCTATCCCATCCCCAGATGTTTACTACAGCAATATATCCCTTCCCTTCCCCAAATTACGTGATACATAAATCGACTTGCTACACGTAATTTTACATGACTAGCTATACGTAATTTTACAAGTCATGTTAACTGTAGAAAAATTTGAGACAGTCAAATCTAATACATTTTAACAACAACAAAAATTAAAAAGAGAGGGTGGGAAAACTGCAACTGTCAAATGTTGTAACAGCACTCTTTTTGGGAAATACACACACACACGCGCGCGCGCCACACACGCACACAAATAAAATAAAAGAGAAGGAGGGAAATCTGCAACTGTCAAATATATATAATTACACACACACATACACAGACAGAAAGACAGACAGACAGACACACACACACACAAACACGCACACACAAACAGACACAAATATGCCTATCCTACTCTTCTTTCACGATATATCTATGGTGTGAACAAACCCTATGCACTTGAATTCTGACATGTACATATCAGACAACTAATAATATTGGACATATCTGCACTGACTAACCCGAATACAATAATAAAAAAAACCCCACAACAACAACAACGTTTTCATGACGCCAAGAAAACTAAAGATGCAAATCCTGTACTTCTTTTCTCGTACCATATCTATGGTATGGACAAACCCAGTGAACCCAACTCTTATTACATAGAGTATGTGCACCAGACAAACTAGTCACAGCTGCACACCCACAAACCAGTTACAAAAACCAAAAAAACAAAAACCCAATCATACACACACACAGAAGAGGAAGAAGAAGAAAGAAAGAAATCATTTTCATGACGTAAACACTAAACAATTACAGAGATGCATGTTGTATTCTTCTCTCCCAGCATATCTACTATAGTGCCAACAACCTCAAAGACCCTGAACTCAATAATGTATGTATGTAGCAGACAAAAACTGGACACAGCTGCACAGGCCAACCAGGGACTCAGTTAGATAAAGGAGAAACTGTTTCCATCACGCACACACGCACGACACACACACAAACACACACGACACACACACACACACACACGCACACACAACATATACAAAACCACATACACACATACGCTTGTGCACGTGCACACAACATACACACACAACATTACATGTACAAACAAACAACACACACACACAAGATGCACGTCTTATTCTTCTCTGACGTCGTATCTATGGTGTAAACTAGCCCAGCGTACCTGACCTTGAATGTATTGCATGTACCAAACAAACTGGACACAACGACAAACCATAATATAACCAGAAAACAGAAGAAGAAAACCGTTTCCTGTCGCCAACAAAATAAGAGATGCAAATCCTATTCTTCGTCCCACGCCATTTCTATGGTGTAAATAAACCCAGTACACTTACATTCAAATGTGTTGTCTGTACCAGACAAACTGGACATGCCTGCACTGTCTAATTAACCACGTTACAATCATAACACTGAAGAACAAGGAGCTTACATGATGCCAAGAAAACTGAAAGATGTATATCCATTCACCCCCCCCCCCCCCCCACCCACACACACACACTCCCCATGCTGAATCTATGATATAACCAAACCCAGAGCCCCTGAGCTCAAAAGGAGCATGTACCTGACAAATTCGACACAGCTGCACACTGACAAACCATAATATAACCAGAAAACCGAGGAAGAAGAAAAAAAGAAACGTTTCGTGACACCCCAAAAATAGTCATGCAAACCCTATTCTTTTTCCCACACCCCTTCTATGGTGTGAGTAAATCCAGTACACCTTAATCCAAATGCCTTGTCTGTAACAGACAACTGGACACACCTGGGCTGCTTAATTAGCCAAGTTACAATCAAAGCATTGAAAAACAAAGAGCTTACATGACACCAAGAAAAGATGCGTATCCTATTCTTTTCCTGGGACGAATCTATGATGTAACCAAACCCAGAGCCCCTGAGCTAAAAAATGAGTATGTACCTGACAACCTAGCCACAGCTGCACACTAATGAAACAGGATACATCCAAGAAACAACACCACCCCCCCCAAACAAACAAAACCACACACACACACACTATTCAAGATTTAATTCCTTTCACCCATTCACACACACACACAACACCACACACACACAACACACACACACACAACCACACAACACACACACACACAAAAATCTCCCCAATACCGAAGAAGGAAAAGAAATCATTTCATGACGCTCAGAAAAGAAAAAAAAGCATATCCTATTCTTCTTCCACGCCATTTCTTTGGTGTGAGTAAATCCACCACACATGAATTCTAATGGGTTGTCTGTACAGACAAACTGAAGACACCTGCCCCGACTAATTAACCAGGTTACAATGATGAATAAATCCAAAGAACAAAGAGCTTACATGACGCCAAGAAAAGATGCATATCCTATTCTTCTCCCGTACGAATCTATGATATAACCAAACCTAGAGCCCCTGAGCTAAAAAATGAGTATGTACCTGACAACCTGGATACAGCTGCACACTGACAAAACAGGACACAACCACAAAGCTGAAGAAGAAATCTGTTTTCATGACCCTCAGAAAATAGAAAGATGCATATCCTATTCTTCGTCCCACGCCATTTCTATGGTGTGAGTAAATCCAGTACACCTGAATTCTAATGGGTTGTCTTTACAGACAACTCGACAAGCCTGTGCTGACTAATTAACCAAGTTACAATCAGAAAATTGAAGAACAAAGAGCTTACATGACGCTAAGAAAACTGAAAGATGCATATCCTACTCTTCTCCTGCACTGATTCTATGATGTAACCAAACCTAGAGCCCCTGAGCTAAAAAATGAGTATGTACCTGACAACCTGGCCACAGCTGCACACTAACAAAACAGGATACAGCCAAAAACAAACAAACAAACCCCTATACAAACAAAACCACACACACACACACACACACACACACACACCCCGAAGAAGGAAAATAGATCGTTTTCATGATGCTCAGGAAGGAAAAAAAAAGATGCATATCCTATTCTTCGTCCCACACCATTTCTTTGGTGAGAACAAACCCAGTGCACCTGAATTCTAATGAACATAACTTGTTTTATGCCAGACAAATTAGACACACCTGCACTTAACTTAAACTAAGAAACAATCAGGTAACGGACAGAAAAAAAATGTTCATCGAAAAACAAAACACAAAAAAGCATGTCCTATTCTTACCAAGCACGGTATCTATAGACCCACCCAGTGCATGTGAACTCGAACGTGTATAATGTGTGTAGCAGACAGACTGGGTACACCTGCACTGAGTAACCGGAATCTTCTTTACCCATGCTGGGATTGCCGTGCCTGGAGAAAGTTTGCAGTGGTTGTGTTGTGTTGTGTTGTGTTGTGTTGTGTTGTGTTGTGTTGAGTGTGTGTGTGTGTGTGTGTGTGTGTGTGTTGTGTGTGTGTGTGTGTGTGTGTGTGTTGAGTGTGTGTGTGTGGTGTGTGGTGTGTGTGTGTGGTGTGTGCGTGTGTGCGTGTGTGTGTGTGTGTGTGGTGTGTGTGTGTTGAGGTGTGTTGTTGAGGTGTGTGTGTGTGTGTGTTGAGTGTGTGTGTGGGTGTTGGTGTGTGTGTTGGGGTGTGTGTGTAGGTGTGTGTGTGTGTTGGTGTGGGTGTGTGTGTGTTGAGTGTGTGTGTGTGTGTGTGGTGTGTGTGTGTGTGTGTGTGTGTGTGTGTGTGTGTGTGTGTGTTGAGGTGTGTGTGTGTGTGTTGGGTGTGTGTGTGTGTTGTGAGGTGTGTGTGTGTTGAGGTGTGGTGTGTTGGTGGTGTGTGAGTGTGTGTGTGCGCGCGCGCGTGTGTGGTGTGCGTGCGTGCGTGTGTGAGTAAGTCAAGTCAAGTCAAATATTTATTTCCAGATGGTACACTGAATAAGCAATGCATTTGCTTTCTTTCATCAAGTTATCTATCTAGGAACAAAAACAAGTTGATCAATAATATCCAACTACATTATTACCATAACCAATAATAATAAAACTGATTCAAAAGAAAAATAGAAACAGAGAAAAAAACCCACACACACTACCCAAAATAAACACCCCCCACCCCCCAACAACAACAAAAGTGTGTGTGTGTGTGTGTGTGTGTGTGTGTGTGTGTGTGTGTGTGTGTGTGTGTGTGTGGTGTTGTGTTTTGTGTGTTGTGTTGTGTGTGGTGTGTTGTGGTGTGTGTGTGTGTATGTGTGTGTGTTTGTGTTGTGTTGTTGTTGCTGCTGTTACTTCGATTTGTACTGTCTGTATTTATGTGTGTGTGTGTGTGTGTGTGTGTGTGTTTTACTTTTAGTGTAATGTAGTTTAGTGCGGTGTAGCGCAGTGTAGTGTAGTGCAGTGTAGTGTACTATAGTGTAGGCCTACTGTACAGTGTAGTGCAGTGTAGAGTAGTGTACTGTACTGTAGTGTGATATAGTGTACTGAAGTGTAATCTGTGTGTGTGTGTGTGTGTGTGTGTGTGTGTGTGTGTGTGTGTGTGTGTGTGTTAAGCTGGGGAACGCACACAACAACAACAATCCTGCATTGTAAAACCTGAAAATCGTCAAATTGGTAAAAACGCCATTTTCATCGAAACGAGACGACACACCACCACCACCACCACCAACACACACACACACACACACGCTACCCCACCCTAACAAATAACGCGCCTGGCTAAGAGCAGTGCAATTAACTGCCATTACAGCCGATTTTTCAGTCCCTCTGAGACTGCTATGGAGATGCTCTCTCTCTCTCTCTCTCTCTCTGGCTCTCTCTCTCTCTGGCTCTCTAACCGCAGTCCAGCGCTACCCAATTCTCCTTTATTTTTTTCTACCTTGTATGCGCATTTGTTTTTAAAAAAACAACAATCCACAGGCGTATGGTGTGTGTGTGTGTGTGTGTGTGTGTGTTGTGGTGTGTGTGTGTGAACAGGAGAGAGAGTGAGAGAGAGAGGGAGAGAGACAGAGACAGAAATAGAGCAGAGACAGAGAGACAGACAGATAGACAGACACACACACGAGAAGAGAGGAGAGAGAGGAGAGAAGAGAGATAGAGAGAGAGAGAGAGAGAGAGAGAGAGAGAGAGAGAGAGAGAGAGAGAGAGAGAGAGAGAGAGAGAGAAGAGAGATTATGTCCGAGCTTTTTCCAGCCTCTTCCAAACACTGCCTGCATCACTCTCACGCTAAAAAGAAGAAAAAAATCCCTGCAGTTCCCAACATAATACATCATTATTATTATTATAGATCTTTGCCGTTTTCAAACAAACACACACACACACGCACACACACACACACACACACACGCACGCGCGCGCACACCCTCGACAAGCTTGCAGAAAACGTCGATGCTGGTTGTATTGCTAGCTAGACCTAGGCTATCGTGCGCTATACTAGGCTAGTTCTATGCCCTAGGCTAGCCTAGATTGCTGTGCGCTAGGCTAGGCTAGATGACGACGAGTCGGTAGCCTAGCCTAAGAATTACGTGGGTGCCTTCCTGCCTATCCACCCGGCTACTTCCTGCTTCAGAGACAGACGTGTAGCCTAGCTTCCAGTAGGCCTAGCAACTGTGCTACGCGAGTAGGCAAAAAAATAGGCCTACAAGTCCATGTCTTGCCTTTGATTTTCAGCGTTGTGTATAGGCCTAGCCTACTGTGTGAGAGTGTATTTTCTAGACGATCAAGCGGCCCCCGACGCCTGTACAAGTGTGTGTGTGTGTGTTTAGCGGTAGGCCTAGTACGGAGTCTTTCCACTGTATTCACTCTTTCCACTGTGCGTGTGTGTATGTGTGGGGATTTCACTGTGCTGTGGTTGGTCTCAAAGCTTTGCTATGTTTCGCCCCATAAACCGTGACAAGTGTGTTAGACTGTCAGTGTGACAAACCTTCGGCAAGAAATTTGGATTTATACCTGTGCTGACGATCTAAACTGTGTATGTGTGTGTGTTTCTAGCGTGCTCCATTTTATGGGCATAGTTCAGAGGACTTGTACACATACGTCTGCTACACACACTGACTATACGCAGAAAGTGCTTCGAGAAGACAATGTTTGATCAATTCTTCACAATGAGGAAATTTTGCAAATAAATAATAATACCTCGCCGTTGTTACTTTATAAACTGATCACCCACTATTAACCCAGTCAATCTTCTCTTGGTTTATTTTGTGGGGTAAGTTTGTGACCTGAATGTGTGATAGGCTAACGCAAGTGTGTGCATGTGTGTACGTTGGAGCAGTAGACCTAGTGCAATTACTGCACTCACAGATCTATCGTCAGTATTATCATATCCGTCTAAGAAATGTCTAAGAAAAACGTGCTAAGTCGAACAATTAGTACTACTAATGCAATTTTTTCTTTGTCCCTTTACAAACTTAATACAAGGACAGCAAGTACCCTTTCGTATCAGAGAGGGAGAGGGTGGAGGGACTTCAAGGAGGAAGGATGGGAGAGAACTCTAGGTAAAAACAACAAAATACAACAAAAACTTCAACTTTAGAAGGGAGTTTTTGACGATTTTCCCCCCTCTTTATTTTCTTCTTCTTCTTTTTCCAAGAAAAATTTCGATGGGGGTGTGGGTGACGGTTGCACTCCGTCGCTCCCAAAAGCCGCAAAATTGTCGTTTGGTCACGTTTTATGAGAGCTGGGATGGAGACGACAATAGGTTTCTAGTTCATGACGAATGTTATATCGCTTTTTCTTTATCGCTTTCCCCTTGTTGACCGCCCGCCCTCCCGCGTTGCTTCCGTGTGTGTGTGTGTGTGTGTGTGTGAATGTGTTGTGTGTGAGTATTGTGTGTTGTGGTGTGTGTCATGTGTTTTATTATTCTTTTATTTCGAGGATGATAGAATGAGCACCCATCTGCTTTTTTACATCCAGTTCCTGTGTGTATGCAGTTTTGTAAATTTTGTCATCCATTGGTGTGTGTGTTGTGTTTTGGTGATGTATGTGTTTTAATTATTCTTTTATTTGGAGGATAATAGAATAAGCACTCATCTGTTCTGTGTGTATGCAGTTTTGTAAATTTTGTCATCTGTGTGTGTGTGTGTGTGTGTGTGTGTGTGGCAGGAGAGAGAGAGAGAGAGAGAGAGAGAGAGAGAGAGAGAGAGAGAGAGAGAGAGAGAGAGAGAATCTTTATCTTTTTGAATGATCTTATTTTTCAAGGGTTACACTTACAGAAAAGCATTCACACACTTTGAAGAGAGAGAGAGAGAGAGAGAGAGAGAGAGAGAGAGAGAGAGAAGAGAGAGAGAGAGAGAGAGAGAGAGAAAAGAGAGAGAGAATGAATGAATAAATCTTGAAAGAATGAATTGAATATGAACGAAAGTAGGCTACACATGGCTTATTCAAATCCAGTCCTCATTCAAGAAAAATTGATAAGAAAAAAACCAAACCCCAAACAAGCAAAACAAACCACAACAAAGATTTCAAAGAAAACCAAACACGCTGTAATATCAATTATAAGTGAACTGAACATGTCAGTGTAGTAATTAGGGTTTTTTAAAGTAAAAAAGACAAAAGAAAAGGGAGGAAACTGGAAAGACAAGTAATAACATCGCCAACATGTCATTGTCCATTACGTCATTCAAACACAAGGGAAAATACGAAAATAAATAAATACATAAATAAATAAATACATGGAGAAAAAAGTGAGGAGGAGGGAGGAAAAAGACTGGGGCAGCTATCCGTTAACAGGTGAGAGAGAGATTTTATTTTATTCTTTTAATTTTTTATATATCCAGGATAATGGAATAAGTGCTTATCCTTATGTGCTTTTTTACATCCAGTCCTCATGTTCTGTAAATTCTGTCATCTGTTCTCACCAGCACACAATGGCCTACTCTTACGAAAAGCAGAACAGAATTTAACGTGTGCACAAGATGTTCTGCGTGCATTTGCACACAGGGCCTCAGTTTATAGTCTCATCCAATGACTTTTGGGGAGTCACAGAGAGAGAGAGAGAGAGAGAGAGAGAGAGAGAGAGAGAGAGAGAGAGAAAACAACTGAGGGTGACTGTACCTACTGTCATCATCCCCACCCACCCCTCCAAATGGAAATGCTTTCAATTTAATACAAATTTATGCACAATAAGATTAACACTTCAGTTTTGTTTCTTAATCTTATAGAACTTTATAAAATAAAGCGTACACATTTGTGTCCTTATATAACAAATAATATCCACTCAAACTCTCTGAAATATATATATAATAATCTGGACATTAGCTTAACCTTCAATTAGGGGGGAAAAAAACCCAACAGAAAGAGATCTATAATTAAAGTTAAAGTCTTTTTACTCCACCAAGTATTTTTCATATATAATATAATAATATATTTTATTTTATTTTTTATTTTGTTCTTTTATATCGAGGATAATGGAATAAGCACTTATGTGCTTTTTTTACATCCAGTCCCTGTATGTATGCAGTTTGTAAATTCTGTCATCTGTTCCCACTAGCATACAGTGGCCTACTCTTCCGAAAAGCAGAACAGGATTTAACGTGTGTGCAAGATGTTCTGCGTGCATTCGCACATGGGACCTCGGTTTATAGCCTCATCCAAAGGACTTTTGGGGAGAGTGGAGTCGGCACTGATGTTAACTCCAGAGAAAAATATCCCCTTGAACGGGAATTGAACCCGGGTCGTCAGATTGTGAGCGCACCACTAGGCTATCATGTGTTTTGTTAGAAGTACACATCTATTCATTTGACTGCTGTCATATTTCAGATGAACACCTGAAGTCAGAATGTGGCTACCTCAATGGTGGGAGAAAAAACATGGTTGCATGTCTATATGATATATTAATTTATAATTATACACAAGAATCTCACCATGGCAGTGATGAACCTCAGAGCTCTAACCATGGACCCACCTCACACTCCTGATCTAGATGTTTGTTATTAAGTATTTTGGTATCTAATCTTCAGTTTTAAAAAAACAAAATCATGCTCTCTATTCTTCACACATGAGCAATATTTACTGCCAATAGCCAATTGATGCATTCTCTATGTTGTCATGGGTTCTTTTAATGTGCTAAAACAGTAAATTTGATATGCTATGTTGTACACGGGACCTCGGTTTATCATAGTAAAAGACTAGCACCCAGACCACCATTCATGAACTAGATGATAGGGGTAAAAAGTTGGGGGTACAAACTGGTATCAAACCCGCACTTTATACATTCTAGGCAGGTGCACAACCTCTAGACTAACAATTCCATTTAAGGGGTGAATGACAAAAAAAATCTGTAACCCTTGGAACTTGGAAGTAAAAGATCATCATCATCATCATCATCATCATCTTCTTCTTCTTCTTCATCTTTTTCTTCATCTTCTCCATCATCAATGACATCATTCTCCCCCTCTCTCGAGATCTCTCTCTTCCCCCTTCTCTCTCTGTCTCTCTTGGGGGGGGGGGGGCGGCGGCGGCGGCGCAAAGGGGGACAAGAGAGAGAGGGAAGGAAAGATCAATGGTTGAAATGGAAATAGGTTAGTGTGTGTATGTGTGTGGAGAGATGAGAGGAGTGAGAGTAGATGAGGAGGAGAGAGAGAGAGAGAGAGAGAGAGAGAGAGAGAGTATGGACCCCTGGCCTACCCTTGACATGCTATGTATTCATGCTACTTGATAGAGCCTCTACTGTGTCAGTGTCTGTCTGTCTCTCTCTCTCCTTTTTGACCGCCTTTCCCCTCAGGCCAGGCCACCCACTGCCAAGCTATTTATGGGCAAATCACCATTCACTCCCTGATATTTGATGGAAGCTCAGTGCCAGAGGGTGATAGGGGGGGGAGAGGCGAGGGAAGAGAGAGAGAGAAAGAGAGAGAGAGGGGGGGAGAGGAAAGATCAATGGAATAGGTTAGTGATGGACAAAAGAAAGGACGGGAATATGAGGGAAGGAAGGAGGTTGGTTGGTTGGAAGGGAGACAAACAAAGGTTGAGCACTATGGTAGTGTACAGCGTAGGGTGAAAGACTGCAGTGTATACTGTATAGTGTCAGCTGCCACTGCTTGTGTATGGGTGTGCACACGTGCGCATGCTCAGGGACACAC
This sequence comes from Rapana venosa, assembly GCA_028751875.1. NCBI lineage: Eukaryota > Metazoa > Mollusca > Gastropoda > Neogastropoda > Muricidae > Rapana > Rapana venosa. The sequence continues at coordinate 3,520,111 of CM054160.1, read as the reverse complement.
GCACACATGTAATATATGCACGCATGCATGCATACATACACACAGACATGATAATCAAAATCAAATATGTGTGTGTGTGTGTAAGTCAGTATGCAAGCACAAAAATGTGCATGTTAGGCATGAACAAGACTGCATGCATGTACATATGCATATTATCATATGCATATTATTTGCCTGCGTGCATGCACATGTGCACACACACATGCATTCTCTCACTCTTTCAGGTATTTTGTCTATAAAAATACACACACACATACACATATATCTTTTTGAACATTCATTTTCTCTGGCTCTTTTTCCATTTCTCACCATGAATCCACTAACAGTATACCCATCCCCCTTCCCTATAGATATGTATGCATTCTCTCTGAGTTTCTCTCAGTGCAATGTGGTGCATTACCAGACTTTAACTAGAAAGTGTTTTTCTAATATTACTGTTCCCCTTAGTCCCCTTTCCTTGCAGTGTGGCCCAAGGCCCAAGTGCAATGAAATAAAGAGTTAAGAATTCTCTCTCAGTGCATGTAGGCGAGGGCACACACACATGCACATGCGTGCCTGCGCATACACACACAGACAGAGTCACCTGACAGTTACTGATTCAGAGGCATGTTATACATGTGTAAATTTTAATTAAATCAGAGCACTACATGAGTGATATCATAATAACTAAACACAAAGCCCCAAACAATCAACAACAAAAGACAACAAAGAAAACGTATAAAACAAACAAACCCCAAACCACACACACACACACACAAACACACACAGAAAACTGAGTGGATCGGTGGTCTAGAGGTAACGCGCCTGTCTAGAAAACGAAAAGTCCGGGTCTGAAGTGTGCGGCGGTTTGTACCCTGTTTGGACCGGAAACTTTTCCCCCATCCATTAGACCATGAGTGGTGGTCTGGGTGCTAGTCTTTCGGATGAGACGATAAACCGAGGTCCCGTGTGTTACATGTAATTATTTAGCGCACGTAAAAGAACCCATGGCAACAAGAGAGTTGTCCCTGGCAAAAATCTTAGAAAAAAGCCACTCTGATAGGGAAACAAATACAGTTGCAGACATGAAAAAGAAAAAAAAAAGGGTGGCGCTGCGCTTGTGGAGATGCGCTCTCCCACTCTCCCCGGGGAGAGCAGCCCGAATTTCACGGAGAGAAATCTGCCATGACTTAAAGTGGTATGAAATGAAATCTGAGCGCTTTGATTTGTTGCTTTACAAGATTCAGCGCTATATAAATTCCATACATTATTATTATTATTATTATTATTAAAACTAACAGATTAAATGTGTGGGACAAGGGAGAGGGAGAGGGATGGAGGGAGGTGATGAAAAAGAGTAGGGTGAGAGAAGGTGTGTGTGTGTGTGTGTGTGTGTGTGTGTGTGTGTGTGTGTGAGAGAGAGAGAGAGAGAGAGAGAATATGCACCCCTGGCCTACCCTTGACATGCTAAGTAATAATGCTACTTGATAGCTACTGTCATCAACATTCATCTACAAACTCTAGGCAAATACTAAATAGCCAAGTAAACTACAATAATTTTTTTAAAAAAACCAGGAAAATGCAGTTATCTGTTCCTAGCAAAATCAGTAATTGCTATGAACAATGTAAAGAAATTTCAATTGCTGAATTTCACATGAGAAAAAGCTATCATAATGTAAGCCCCCCCCCCCCCCCCCCCCTTCCACACACACACACACACAGAACAAACTCCCCCAACAACAGCAAGAAAACTAGAACTAAAATTCCCCTTGCCCCCCCCCCCCCCCCCCCCAAAGCAAAACAAAACAAAACAAAACCCAACAAACAAACAAACAGAAACAAACAAAAAACCCCAACAAAAACACCCAACAACCCAAAAAACAACAACAAACCAACAACAACAAAACCCACCAAACAAAACAAACAACAAAAGGAACACAAATTTATAACATGAACAGGAGACCTTTTGCTAACAAATCTCAACAAGCAAGAACAAAAAGGTGCTGGATTAGAGCATCGTTTTAAAAACAATGGCAATGTTCAACAAACCAACTGGACCATGCATGCATCAGCGATCTCAAAACAAAACAAAACAAAACAATCATCCCCCTTCCCCCCTCCCCAACCCAAACGTAATACATTTAAGTGACAGACTGTTAAAAATTGCCGATGGAGAAGATAGATCTATCTATCTATCACACAAAACCCTTTTAAGCTAGGCATGTTAACATATGATTTGCTGCTATGTTATTACCGTATATCTGTAGAACGCATTTCCAACATATTTTTTTCTTGAAGTAATTCAATCTCCAAAGATCTACAAGGTAAGGAAACACTGCTTTATGGGCCTAGGCCTATATCCGGAAAAGACTCCAAATTACGTAGTTCATTGTGTTGGTCTAGACAGCCAAGCCTCCCTTCTTCACAGTGAAGTAACTTTTGTTGTCATTTTATTACAATATGATAACACTCCTGTAGTAAATGGGGAGAACAAATCGTGTCAGGATGTCAACTTTTTCAATGTAGTAAAAAAACCAATGTGCGATAGAATCCAACAGAAAGTAATAACTGAGCCCTTTAAAGCTAGAGGATGGATCAAAGGACTGATTTCAATGACGATTTCAGATCTAACTTTTGTTTGCAAAGAACTAACAGCATGAATAGCCGCTTTGGAGTCTACACACAAAATTTGAAAGATTACTTTAGGAAATCTAACGAAAATATGTTAGGCCCTCAATATTGCAATTAGTTCCTCTGAAAATATTGATATCTAGATCTACCTTCTTCAAGATGAAATTGGTTTTCAGTTTTTAGATCTGGTATAATGGTGTAAGCAGCACCTGCATTATTGTTTAATACTGAGCCGTCTGTGAACCCTTTTAAATGGTTAGGATTATTGTCTGATAAAAGAATTTTGGCATGAGAAGATCTATACTAAACTGATATTGTCCTTTTTCATTAGATCAATATAATTGATAATTTGCTCTTTTGAGTTCCCAAAATGGAATGGAGGATAATGCATCCTGTTGTGCTATAGATCTAGGCCTATGTCCTGTTGGATTCAATCCAAAATTTGTGAAAATGTTTGATGTGTGCATGTTCTCATTGTGGTAGTCTGTGTGATGATATAGAGTGCCTCTCTATGGAAAATCCTTATCACAACATCAGGCTTAAAATTAACCACTGATTCCAGATCATTTTTGGGCAGTCAGACTTCTAACACAAATTCACTGTAAGCAATACTTCTATTTAACCTTCCAATGGCAAAATCCCTGATACACTATATGGTTTTAAACACAAGGCATGAATAGGTAAACCCAGAGCAAATTTATATGCACTGCAGTATATGCTTTGGAGTTTGTTCAATAGATGTTTTGGGGCACTAAAGAATACCTCCTGGGCAAAGGTTAGTTTCCAAGAAATAAGAGATGTTGACAGATGCAACAGGGTAAAAATATCTTGGTTGGCCCCATGGCTTTTTACTGACAATGTTCAAAATGTTTATGCTTTTTCTTGCTCTAGTTAAAATATATTTAGTGTGTCTATGCCATGCTAATTTTGATGTTAGAAAAACTCCAAGGAATTTAGCTATTTCAAGTACATGTTTATAAATATTGTAAAATTCCACCATTTATTTTAAAACTAGGCATTTCCATTGGATTTGATCCATTATTAAAGATCATCATGTGAGTTTTAAACACTTCATAGCTGTAATGCATTTTCAATCATATAATTAGCTATAGCATTTAATTCGTTTTGATACAACACTTTAGCATGATTTACAGACCTAGCAGAAATACTCTTTTTCATCACAACTTTGAATTTGATCCACACACACATATAATTATCATCAGCATATTGTGCTAATTCTACATGTTTTGAAAGATTGTCCAGCAAGTCATGCATCAAAATATTAAATAATACAGGAGCAGTAACTGAACCATGGGGAATACCCATTTGTAGTGATCTTGTAGATGAATGTAGTCCCTATTTTAGCCTGAATTTTTCTGTTTTCTAAAAAAATCTTTTAATGAAGCCATACATCTGCCCTGACAAACCAATATTCTGGAGTTGAAACAATAAATATGAATGGCATACCTGGTTGTAAGCCTTAGTTATGTCAAAAAATGTTGCTAATATTGCAATAGACATTTCCACTCACAGACACTTGACCCGAGTTGTCAGCTTTACTAGATGATCAGTAGATGACTACCTTTTCTAAATCCTGCTTGATTCACAGAAATAGTATAATTCTTTTCACAATACTAGAGTATCAGTCTGTTTAAAACAATTTTTGACAGTTTACAGACATGAGAAATAAGTGCTAAGGGCCTACAGCTATTCATATTTGTTTTCAGTTTACCAACTTTGTGCACAAGGGCAATAATTAACCATTTTCAAACTTTAGATAATTTTTCATAGGTGGGTTAGAACTCCAGGGTCCTTCAAAGATAAGATTCTGCATATGCGAAGATTTGCCAACAATTAAAGATAGCTGCATTCAAACTTCGGGAATACCTATAAATTCAGTTTTTGTGTGTGCAGACAACAAGCATGAACATCCAACCCTTAGCTGTGGTGGTGGGTGTCTACTGCGGCCTGGTGACCTTGGGGGTCATGCGGGGCACGGTGCGACTGACCTTGCAACCTCTCAAGGACGCCTTGAAGCTATCGCTGGTGGCCGTCATGGTGTGGTACCTGTGCTGCCCCCTGCTGGCGGTGGCTGTGACGGCAGTGGCGGCGTTTTGTCTCTACCATTCCCTCCCTTCCCCCTTCCTCCCTGTCGGTGACAAGGCTGTGTTTGTGACAGGTTTGGGTCCCTGCTGTTCTTCTGTCCTAGTTGAAGAAGAAAAGTGTGTGTGTGTGCATGCATGCATATGTGTGTGTGTGTGCGTGTGTGCATGTGTGTGTGTGTGCGCATGTGTGTGTGTGCGTGCGTGTGCATGTGCGTGTGTGTGTGAGACAGTGTACATGTATGCGTGTGTGTGTATGTACAGGGGTGCATGAATACTTACACACTGTGTATGTTAAACTCTTTGTGTTTGTGTGAGTGCACATGTGCATGCACTTGCTTGTATAGTATGAGTGTGTGTGTGTGCATCAGGTGCATGCATGCACACATGTGCCTGTGTTTGTGTAATTACACTTTGTGTGTGTGTCATGTGTGTGTGTGTGTTATTGTGTGTGTGTGTGTGTGTGTGCACATGTGTGTAGGTGTTAAACTCTATACATATAATGTATGTGTGTGTGTGAGCCTGCATGCATGAGTGTATTATGTATGTGCATGCATATTTTGTAGGCCATTACAGGCACCTTCGATTTTAAAACAGCTTTCATGTAGCACAGCCAGATAATTCACCACTGTGATAAAATAACAACCAAACCCGCTTCACAACATATTCAAACATTGGACAGGATGCGACCGAGGCATCGGGCGACAACTCGCCACACATCTCGATTCCCTGGGCTTCACCGTTTTCGCTGGATGCCTCTTTCCCGGAGAGGAAGGAGAAAAAGTTCTGAAAGAGAAATGCTCTGAGCGCCTGAAGACTGTACCGCTAGATGTCAGCGACGCAGCGTCAGTTAGCATGGCGGTCGAGGATGTGAAAAAGGAACTGGATGGCAGAGGTGAGTTAGTTGCCCTTGTTTCTGAATGTATCGTGCGACCTTTTTAAAAAAAAATTTTTTTAAGAAGGTGTGCTACTGTGTGTTAGTTTATTGGGAGTAATTAAGCGTTAACTTAAAAAAAAAAAAAGCACTGTTTGGGAGGAAAGGAGGTGGAGAAAGGGGTGGTAGGTGGGTGAAAGAGAGATACTTAAAAAATTTTCTTTTTAAAGAAAGAATGTTTGTTTGCGTGGATGTATGTGTATGTGTGTGTACATATGTGTGTGTGATGCATTGTCTGAAGCTGAGAGAGAGAGAGTGGGGAGGGGGAGAGAAGAGACAAGAGTTTTAAGTGTGTGTGCACACATGTTTATGCATTCTTGTGTTTGAGAGATAGAGAGAGAGAGAAGAGTAGAGTAGAGAGGAGAGGAGAGAAGAGACAGGTAGACAGAGCCAGTGAAAAAAAAAAAAGAGAAGACAGAATTTAAAAAAAACTGATTAAAAGAAGACACTAGTATTACTACTTTGCATACTGTACAAAAACAAGAAAGAAGTTAACCACCCCACCAGAAATAGACCTCAGCAAACCTTCACAAACCATAATCACCCCCCCCCCCCCCTCCTCCCCCACCCCCATCCTCCCCTTCCCACACATCTACAAAGCAACCCCCCACATATCATATACTATAAATGTGTCCATGTGGGCAGGTCTGTGGGGGGTGGTCAACAATGCGGGCATCATGCACATCGGCTGCCTGGAGGTCATGACCCAGGCTGACATTCAGCGGGTCATCGACGTCAACTTCATGGGCCAGATCAGCGTCATCCGCGGTTTCCTCCCCTTCCTTCGCCGCAGCCGAGGTCGTCTGGTCAATGTGGCCAGCAATGCAGGCAAGTGCTGACTGTCTGTCTGTCTGTCTGTCTGTCTGTCTGTCTGTCTATCTATCTGTCTATCTGTCTGTCTATATGTTCATGAATTCAGAATGTGGCTACCTTAATTTTGGGTAAGAACGGTCGCATACGCAAAATCTCACCATTGGTGAACCTGGGAGCTCTAACCAAGGATCATGAAAAAATATATATATATTGTTCGTTTCTCAGCTAGAACTCTTGAGGTTCACCAATGGTGAGATTTTTAGTATGCGACTGTTTTTACCCATCATTAAGGTAGCCGCATTCTGCCTTCAGAGACAAAGTCTAAACGCAGCACCTACGTACATGATGTTTTGTTTTTTTTATAAAAAAAAAGGTCAACCGTTCCTGCTGGTACAAAATGGCCCACTGTTCCAAATGCTGGAGCAGGTTTTTAACGTGTGTGTGTGTGTGCAAGATGTTCTGCGTACGTTTGTTCACGGGGGCCTCTGTTCTGCCGAAGGACTTTTGGGGGGGATGTGGGATCAGTGCTGACGTTAGATCCTGGGGTATAACCCCCTAAAATGGGCGCTACCGTGGTGGCTTGAACCTGTGTCTGATCTCAGGCCAAATCATCACGAGTGCAGTGCTATAACCACTAGGCTATCCCATCCCATCCCCCCTGTTGACGATATGATTCAGTGTGTCTAAATGTTAGCCCCCCCCCCCCCCCCCCCTCCCTCCCACCTGCCTAAAATACCTCCTAGCGGAAATACGGGTCAGGTGCAGTGCGACTCATTTTGTGGTGGAGTGTCACACAGGTTCTTCTTGTTGTTGTTGTTGCTTCAATTTTACATCTGTTGACTCAAAGTGATGTTAGACCAACGTCACGTAGGTGCATGCAAGTACATAAACTTCCATTCTTGTGTATCCTGAAACCGTTTCCAACATCAAACTAAAACCTTGTCACAACACAACGCTCTACAATGTCCAGGGCTGGTGCCAGTGCCCTTCCATGCCCCCTACTGTGCCTCCAAAGCCGCTGTCGCCATCCTGACGGAGTCCCTGCGACTGGAGCTCAAACCCTTCGGAGTTCACGTCGCCACCATCATCCCCAGTGGATATCGCACAGGTCAGTGGAGAGAGAGAGAGGGGGAGAGAGAGAGGGAGAGAGAGAGAGAGAGAGAGAAAGAGAGGAGGACTCAGAGAGAGAGAGGAAAGAGTAGCGAGGGGGAGAGAGAGAGAGATTGTCAGAGAGAGAGAGAGAGAGAGAGAGATGAGGAGAGAGAGAGAGAGAGAGAGAGAAGAGAGAGAGAGAGAGAGAGAAGAGAAGAGAGAGATTTGTCAGTGGAGAGAGAGAGAGAGAGAGAGAGAGAGAGAGAGAGGAGGAATCAGAGAGATAGAGATAGAGAGAGATTTGTCAGTGGAGAGAGAGAGAGAGAGAATAGAGAGTGAGAGAGAGAGAAGGAGGACTCAGAGAGAGAGAGAGAGAGAGATGAGAGGATGTGTCAGGGAGAGAGAGAGAGATAATAATGTGTATTGTCAGGGAAAAGAGAGAGAGGAGAGAGGGAGAGAAAGAGAGGAAGAGAGAGAAAGAAGGGATTGAGGATGAAGGGGAGGAGAGAGACAGAGAAAAAGAATGCGTGTCATTAGTCAGCGAAAAGAAGAGAGAGAGGAAGATGGTGTCACTAGTCAGTAAAAGGAGGAAAGACATGCCATGAAAGAGAGGATAGGGGTATCTGTAGTGTAAAACAGAAGAAGAAAAAAAACAAAAGGCTCTATAACTGACATTCATAAGAGACAAAAGCACTCAGTAAAAGAGAGAAGAAAGATGTCACTGTAGTCAGTAGCCTAGAAATTCATAGACACAGATGAGGTGTGTAAAACATCTTGCTTACTTGCTACCAAACACTACAGACACACAACACACAACACACACACAAGGCATCTCTCTCTGACACACACCAGAGTCACACACACACACACACTAACAACACAGACACACACACACACACTTTCCATCACCACCTCCATACTCAAAAGTTCTGCACACTACACATGATACACATGTTTTTTATCTGACCCAGGGATCATGCTGAACAACAGCAAGACCACAGGTGACCGCTGGTGGACACAGGCTGACCCTGAGGTCCAGCAAAGCTATGGTCAGGCCAGCTTCTACCCAGAAAACAGCACCAAAGGTAAGTAAGCCACCCGACAGGTCTTTCACAAAACCACAGGTAAACCACCCAGAGATCTTTCACTAAACCACAGGTAAACCACCCAGAGATCTTTCACTAAACTGCAGGTAAACCACCAAGAGATCTTTCACTAAATCACAGGTAAACCACCAAGAGACCTTTCACTAAACCGCAGGTAAACCACCAAGAGATATTTCACTAAACCACAGGTAAACACCAAGAGATCTTTTGCTAAACCGCAGGTAAACCATCAAAAGATCTTTCACTAAACCACAGGTAAACCACCCAGAGATCTTTCACTAAACCATAGGTAAACCACTCAGAGAGATCTTTCACAGAACTAAAGGTAAACATCCAGAGAGCTTTTACAAAACCAAAGGTAAACCATCCAGAGATCTTTCACTAAGCCAAAGGTAAACATCCAGAAATCTTTCACACAACCAAAGCTAAACCACCCAATAGGTCTTTCACAAGACCAAAGTCAAAAGAAGTAAACCAATCAATCAATCTTTTTTTTTTTTAAAAAGAAGAAAAAGTCAATAACATGATTGATAAATATCTGCAGGGACCTTGTGACATAACCTCAACAACACACAACCAATACCACAGGGACTTTGACATAACCTCAACAACACACAACCAATACCACAGGGACTTTGATATAACCTCAACAACACACAACTAATACCACAGGGAATTTATATTGATATAACCTCAACAACACACAACTTATACCACAGGGACTTTGATATAACCTCAACAACACACAACCAATACCACAGGGACTTTAATATAACCTCAACAACACACAACCAATACCACAGGGACTTTAATATAACCTCAACAACACACAACTAATACCACAGGGACTTTATATTGATATAACCTCAACAACACACAACTTATACCACAGGGACTTTATATTGATATAACCTCAACAACACACAACTTATACCAAAGGGACTTTGATATAATCTCAACAACACACAACCAATACCACAGGGACTTTGATATAACCTCAACAACACACAACTAATACCGCTAGGACTTTGATATAACCTCAACAACACATTACTAACACCATTGAGACTTTGATATAACCTCAACAACACATTACTAATACCATTGAGACTTTGATATAACCTCAACAACACACAACTAATACCATTGAGACTTTGATATAACCTCAACAACACACAACTAACACAATTGAGACTTTGATATAACCTCAACAACACACAACTAACACCATTGAGATTTTGATATAACCTCAACAACACACAACCAACACCATTGAGACTTTGATATAACCTCAACAACACATTACTAACACCATTGAGACTTTGATAACCTCAGCAACACACATGACTAAGACTGCTGGGACTTTAATATAGCGTCAACAATAACACATCACTTAGCACTGCAGGGACTTTGATATAACCTCAACAATAACACATCACTTAACACTGCAGGGACTTTGACATAACCTCAACCACATCACTAACTGATATCGCCTAATATCACTTTGAGTGAACAGATGTAAAATCAAAGCAACAACAACAACTAATTGATATAACGTCAACCATAACACATCACTAATGCCACAGGGACTTTTGATATATTTATATATATAAAACCCCGCAACAACACCAACTCATCACTTACACCACAAGGACTTTAATATAACCTCAACAACAACAACAACAACACATTACTAATACCGCAGGGTCTTTGATATAACCTCAACAACATACGACTAATACCACAGGGACTTTGATATAACCTCAACAACATACAACTAATATCACAGGGACTTTGATATAACCTCAACAACATACAACTAATATCACTGGGACTTTGATATAACCTCAACAACACACTACTTATACCACTGGGACTTTGATATAACCTCAACAACATACAACTAATACCACTGGGACTTTGATATAACCTCAACAACACACAACTAATACCACTGGGACTTTGATATAACCTCAACAACACACTACTTATACCACTGGGACTTTGATATAACCTCAACAATAACACATCACTTAACACTGCAGGGACTTTGACATAACCTCAACCACATCACTAATTGATATCGCCTAATATCACTTTGAGTGAACAGACAAAAAATCAAAGCAACAACAACTAAATTGATATAACCTCAACCACTACACATCACCAATGCCACACGGACTTCGATATATTTATATATATAAAACACCTCAACAACACCAACTCATCACTTACACCACAAGGACTTTAATATAACCTCAACAACAACAACACATTACTAATACTGCAGGGACTTTGACATAACCTCAACAACAACAACACATTACTAACACCGCAAGGACTTTAATATAACCTCAACAACACACGACTTATACCGCAGAAACTTTTACATAACCTCAACAACAACACATTACTAATACCGCAAGGACTTTTAATATAACCTCAACAACACACTACTAATACCGCTGGGACTTTGATATAACCTCAACAACAACAACACACAACTAATACCACAGGAACTTTGACATAACCTCAACAGCAACACACAACTAATACCTCAGGACTTTTAACATAACCTCAACAACACGCAACTAATACAGCAAGAACTTTGACATAACCTCAACACCACCAACCACCATGACTAACAATAATAACAATTAAAAAAAAAATCCAAAACCAAAATGGCCACGACACTGCTGTTTTACAGACCACGAGTCTCTGCTGAACCCAGACTTCTCCGGCATCGTGGAGAAGATGACGGAAGCGCTGCTGGAGCGGACGCCCAAAGACTTCTACTACAAAGGGCTGCTGGCCCGCTCCCTCCCCTTCCTCTACCTCCACACCCCCTCCAGCATCGCTCAGTACCTCCTCCCCCCTCTCATCACCTGGTTCAAGTACGACCCTCCAGGGGCTAAGCGACAAGGAGGTGTTGATGGTGACGATGGTGACGTTAGTGACAAGCGGGAATGAGCTGGGTGAAGAGTACGAGCTCGGGCGACTGGTGATGCGTGTGGTGTTGTCATCGTGTAGAGAGAGGGAAGGAGGCAGGAGAGTGCATTTATAATGTAAGTGTATGCGTACAAGAGCGTGTGTACAAGTGCATGCTCAAATACAGTGATATACACGCATAAGCTCTTTCCCCCTTACACACACACATAAACTCTTTCCCCCTTACATACACGCACGCATAAGCTCTTTCCCCCTTAAACACACACACACATAAACTCTTTCCCCCTTACACACACACAAACTCTTTCCCCCTCACACACACCCACTCACGCATAAGCTCTTTCCCCCTTACACACACCCACTCACATATAAGCTCTTTCCCCCTTACACACACCCACTACACACATAAGCTCTTTCCCCTTACACACACCCTCACAATAGCTCTTTCCCCCTTACACACACCACTCACAAAGCTCTTTCCCCTTACACACACCCACTCACCATAAGCCTTTCCCCCTTACACACACCCCACCATAAGCTCTTTCCCCCTTACACACCACACCCACTCACAACATAAGCTCTTTCCTCCTTACACCCACCCCACTCAACATAAGCTCTTTCCCCCTTACACACACCCACTCACACATAAGCTCTTTCCTCCTCACACACACCCACACACTAAGCTCTTTCCCCTTACACACACCACACATAAGCTCTTTCCCCTTACACACACCCACTCACACATAAGCTCTTTCCCCTTACACACACCACTCACACTAAGCTCTTTCCTCCTTACACACACCCACTCACACATAAGCTCTTTCCCCCTACACACACACACATAGCTTTTCCCCTACACACACCCACTCACACATAAGCTCTTCCCCCTACACACACCCACCAACATAAGCTCTTTCCCCCTCACACACACACACACACATAAGCTCTTTCCCCCTTACACACACCACTCACACATAAGCTCTTTCCCCCTACACACACCCACTCACACATAAGTTCTCTCCCCTTCCACACACTTTTCCCTACACACCACCACTCACACATAAGCTCTTTCCCCTACACACACACACATAACTCTTCCCCTCACACCACCTCACACTAAGCTCTTTCCCCTTACACACCCACTCACACATAACCTTTCCCCCACACACACCACGCACATAAGCTCTTTCCTCCTTACACACACACACACTCACCACATAAGCTCTTTCCTCCTTACACACACCACACTCACACATAAGCTCTTTCCCCCTTACACACACCCCACTCACACATAAGCTCTTTCCCCTTACACACACCCACTCACACATAAGCTCTTTCCCCCTCACACACACCCACTCACACATAAGCTCTTTCCTCCTTACACACACCCACATCCACATAAGCTCTTTCCTCCTTACACACACACCCCACTCACACAAAGCTCTTTCCTCCTCACACACACCACACTCACACATAAGCTCTTTCCTCCTTACACACACCCACTCACACATAAGCTCTTTCCTCCTCACACACCCACTCACACATAGCTCTTTCCTACACCCACCTCACACATAAGCTCTTTCCCCCTTACACACACCACTCACACATAAGCTCTTTCCCCCTTACACACACCATCACACATAAGCTCTTTCCTCCTACACACCACCGACAAAGCTCTTCCTCCTACCACACCCATCGCACATAAGCTCTTTCCTCCTTACACACACACACACACACACACAAGCTCTTTCCTCCTTACACACACACACACATAAGCTCTTTCCTCCTTACACACACCCACTCACACATAAGCTCTTTCCTCCTTACACACACCCACTCACACATAAGCTCTTTCCTCCTCACACACACAAGCTTTTTCCCCCTTACACACACCCACTCACACATAAGCTCTTTCCTCCTCACACACATATAAGCTCTTTCCCCTTACACACACAGTCATATAAGCTCTTTCCCCCTTACACACACACACACACATAAGCTCTTTCCCCTTACACACACACACACAGCTCTTTCCCTTCACAAACACATAAGCTTTCCCCCTCACACACACACACACATAAGCTCTTTCCCCCTTAAACACACACACTCCACACACACTGACCCTCTCTCTCAGACATATACACACTCTCTCTCTCCCCCACCCCCACATACTCTCGCATTCCAAAATACTCTCTCTCTCACACACACACACACACTCACACACTTCACATCACAACCAAACTAACAGAAACAAACTCAAGATTTCTACCAAAGCGCGCCATCAACCAATCCCAGACACCACACACATTCAAAAGATTGCCTGCCACTGTGCAGCACTTCTGAAGAGACAAGAGCCCTCACTATGCTCCAGAATGTACTTGTAGTGAAGTTCAGTTTATTGCGGTCACTGTTTAATGTTTTGAGCAACAAAGACGATACTTTCTCTCTCTCTCTCTCTCTCTCTCAAATTTTGAGCAGATCGTGATGATATGCTCTGAAACACTGTGGCTGTAAATGTTGTGTGGTCAATGACTTGTATAGTGCCTCAACAAACGCTTGAAATTAGCTTTAATGTCTGTGTTTGAATATGTATATATATATATATATATTACTAGTATATATGTGACACTCCACCATGAAATGAGTCACTTAGCACCTGACTCACTTTTCCGCTAGGAGCCATTTTAGGTGGGTGAGGGTCAGGTTGTATATTTTGACTGATCATAAAACTATAGCCATTATTCTACCTTGTAATGAAATACCAAGGCATTAGTTTGTTTTGTTTTGCTCTTAAACGTGTTTTAAAAACACCCAAGCCCTTATTCTGACCTCCTATTTACGATGTTTAACTTGTCAGTTTCTCATTTTGTCACGTCCTGCAGTGTATCATTACAATGTGTAATAACTTTTCATAGAATTGTCCAATTTTCAATCTGTTTTTTGTATTGAGTAGCCATTTTATTGCAGATTATTATCATGTCAATTACTAAAAAATGACCTCTGGGGCAATCCGACACCATTATGTGGTGGAGCATCACATGTCACAAAACAACACACACACACACACACACACACACACACACACAAACACATATATATATATATACAAAAGTGACTCATTTCGTGGTGGACCGTCACATATATGATAATAATATACATTCACACACATATATATATTATTTGCGATGTGTATTGTAAGAGGTGTATCGTGATTCAGTGTTTTGTGTTTTGTGAAGGTGCAGATACTGAATTTTGTAATGTTGTTCCTTGGCTAGAGCTCCAAGGTTCACTAATGGTGCGATTTTTGTGTGTGGGTCAGTTTCTTTACCTATCAATTACTAAAGGAATTGACTTATAAACAAATATGGTTTTATGCTAGATGAGTCAAATACAAAACCGCATGACTGCGGGAACTGGATGTAAAAAAAAAGCACCTGCATTCTTAATCCATTAATGGCATTCTTCTTGAAGTAAGAGGATAATTAAACAACTGATGCATGTCAGCGTTCGGCAAAACACATTGCGAAAACAGTAACGCAGGTGAAGGAATTATATTCTGAATACCATGCCACCACGTTACAGAAATATATGTACACTCATAACCAGTCTGATTTGAATTCAAAGTTAGTCACTAGATCAGTAATAGCTTTCAATAGAAAAAAAAAGGGAACTGAATTCAAAGCCAATCACAAGGTCAAAATAAACCAGCCACTGAGAATTTGTTAGTCACCAATTTTTGCCTTAAGTACATGGTTGGCATATTTGAGAGTAAGGTAAAAGGTAAAGGAGTCCCATAACCTATAAGGTTGTAGGGGAGCAAGGCGTCAGAGACCTCACTTCTCTAGGGCCAGCATATTGAGGGCGGTGCCCATCTCCTCTCCCTCGCTGCTTTACCTTCCCTGACCCTAAAGAGGGCAGGTACCCATTTACAGCTGGGTGAACTTGGGGGAACTGTACTGAAGCCAAGGCGCGCAAACGGTCACCCATCCAACTGGTAACCATGCTCGACGCTGCTTAACTTGGCTGGGGGAAAGCGATTGCTCAGACCACTGAGCTATCCCGTCCCCTTTGAGAGTACAGAGAGAGAAAAGAGGGGGACTAGCAGTTACATGACTGTCTACTGTAGTAGAGCTGAACAATCATTCAAGATCAAAGCGCTAGGTAGTGGTAGAAGTAGGGGTGGGGGGTGGGGGGGGGGAACCGCATTTCATACACAATGCTAGTCAGAAGCAGCTGATATTAAATTCAAACATTCACTTTATCAATCAGAAAATGCTAAAAATAAATTTGTATTAAAAATTATGAGTTTTATTTTACCTGCAACTTATGTGGCGACTGGAAGCACTGGTCAGTTTTCTTTTTTGTCATGAATCAAACTGTTCATCATTTGCATATCGTCTTTATCGTTTATAAAGTCAACTGCTGTTTGGTAAGTGTCTTACTGTTATGTGCTTTGAAATTTACGGCACAAGAGCTGTATTTCTATTTTCATTCTCTTTCATTGTTATTAATATCTGTATGGAATCTTTCATTAATTCTTAGACTGTACTGACTCTCTCTCTCTCTCTCTCTCTCTCTCTCTATATATATATATATATATATATACTCTCTGGTATGTTTATATTCTCTGTGTTGAATTCATCTAATCTATTTTTCTGTGGTTCGAAGTGTTAATGCTCATTTTTGTTCTGTCACAAAGGAAAAGCTGGCAATTTGATCTCAGCTGATTGTTGACAGTTTTTCTGTGTCCTTTCTCTATCCTGCCATGATGATCTATTGTGATTTACTTTTTGTTCCATCCCCGTGTTGCATTTGTTAAGGGTGTCACTCCTAAAGGCTTCATTTTCCCCTCCGACTCAGGTTCACCTGTCATTTATCGCTTTGCTGTTCTTTGCTGCTTAATGCAAAAGCTCTGATCGTAGGTTCTAGTATTGTTCAAAGGATTTTTCAACAGGAAGGTAACAAGTTTAAACAATCAACGGCCATACCTCAAAAGTTGATACTTTGTGCGTCTACATTCTCCAGCCAAAACTTTCTCCACAACTTGGTCATTTTGATAAAACATCCACAGACAGACCATAATCATTATTATTATTAATTTATTCTTCTTCTAATTTTTTTTTCTGTTTGTTTCGCATTCTCATTACTTCCTCTTAGGCAATGTTGAACAAAATTAAGATTTTCCCAAGTGGGAATGAAGCTTGAGCTCCCTTCTCACATTCAATCATCCATAATCAAAACTTTCCATCCGAAATGGCAGAACTAAATACTAAGCCATATCTCAGAGTATGGGAACTGGACCCTGTGTAACATCAGCTGAAAGGAGTCTATCACCGTTGATTCAGTTACACAGGAAATTCTTCTGTCAGACACAAGAAATTATTTTGTGATTCTAATAATGATTCCTCTTGGTCGAATGTGCAGACCTCTAGCAACTATTGTTGTCTGTCCTATGAGTGAAAATGCATTGTGCTGCCTGACAAGTCAGGCCCTGTGCATCTGACTTCGATGTGGGAGAGAATTGTTATCTTGTAAGCCTTTCTGGAAAAAAAAAGGCAGGAGAATGGACCAAGAAGGCAGAAAATAAAGAAGAAGAAGGTACTGACAGGAACAAAAGTAGAAACAAAGAGAGGGATAGAAAAGAGGGAATTCATAGCACAGAATTTCCAGAAGGTGGGGATGCTATTCATACTGACAGACCCCCAGCATCCCCATGGGGAACCTGGAAATAATGAAGAGACTTGAACTGCAATTTCTTTGTATTTTCTGAGAAATGAAGCACGACCAGCTTTGGTAAACAATCTTTACGTCTCAATCTGCCCTATTAGACATAATACTTCCCTGTTCTGATCATATTATTTGATATAAGTTTGTTGTGTGGGAACTGTCTGGTTGTATATACAGGATTACGTGTAAATCTTACTTTAATTGGTGATACTGGGCATCAGTTTGCTCGTTTGTTAAAGGGTAACAAATTTATTGTGGTAGTTGTATACTGGTAAGATTTAATTCACTGTATTTTTTATGGACGTGATGATCATGAATATATTACTATATATATATATTTTAAAAAATTATTATTCTGTTTTAGGTTTTGTTGCTGTAGATTAAAAACCAAAAAGTTTTTATTTGTTGTTGTTTCAGGTTTTTTGGTTTTAGTTACTGTTGGGCATTTTTTATTGTTGTTTTGTTGCAGTTGGGCAAGTGTCTGACTGTGTTATTGCCCTACAATTGCTCGTTCTTTAGATTTTACGTCTTTTCATTCTCAGTGATATTAGATGAAGGGAGACAGGGAGAAAAGAAGAGAAGCAGATGTTTGTGTGTGACTGAAAGTTTGTGTTTTGTCACTTGCCCTACAATTATGGTTTCATTGTACATCATTTTTCATATTCAGTATCATATTTGTAACATTCTCTCACAGTGATTGTATGATTGTCGGCAGTATGTTAAATTCATAATGTTTGTATGATTGTTGGCAGTATGTTAAATTCATAATGTCCGTCTTAATGTGATATGCTTAAAGCATACTGATTGCTGATAACGAGCTAAAAATGAGCTAAAAATCTATGTTGCTGTCTCACTGCAACACAGCATATATATTCTTAATAATTGCAGTGTGCTAAATTCACTGTGATTATGTTACAGCAATGCAAATTACTGAATTCACAATGATTTCAGAATGTGGCATCTGAGCGATTGCATGACTGCAATATATATATATATATATATATATATATATATATATATACTAAATTCATGGACTGTGTTATGCTAAAATCATATTGATTGACTGCAACTTGTTTAGAAATAATGATGACAGAATTCATATTAGTTATCTGACTAAAGTTACTGAATTCATAATAATTTGTATGGGTTGTAGCATGCTTAGTTCATAATAACTATATAGTTTTTTAAAAGTTCATAATGATTGTAATATACTTAAATCATAATGATTGTAGTACATTAAACTGATAACTACTGAAGTAATCTAAATTCATAATAACTGTAGTATACAAAAATCAAAATGCTCATATGCTAAATTCAATGATGACGATATTATGTTAAGTCCATGATAATCATATCACATAAGCTTCATAATGTCTATAGCTTGCTAAATTCTTACATTAGACTGTAGTATATCAATTTCATGATGGTTTAGAATGTTAATTTCAAAGTGACAGTACTATCTATGCTTATTTCTTCAATGTAAAAAAAAATATTATTTGTATAACGATTCTTGGATTCTCAATTCATAATGAATGCTAAATTCATAATGATTAGACACACATACACACACACACTAAAAAGACATAATGATCAAAGTAAGTAAGAATCTTGTATACTAAGCGCATAATGAGTGTAATATGCAGGATTTGTATATATATATAATTGATAACGATTGTATAAGCTGCACAAGTTTTTGTTTGGTTACAAAGTTCATACCAACAGTATGATATAAACTTGTTTATAAAAGATGATATATATTATTACACACTATAGTTTTCTTAATTCTCAAACTATTCAATGTCTGCAGCATAGTCTAAGGGCAGCATACATAGTTTATATTGCCTGACAGGGGTATAAAATTGTAATATTTTGTATAGCTGTAGAACAGAATCATAATAACTAGTGATACTGAAGTATCATGATTGTAGATGTAGCACAGTATGATGTAGCAAAGAATCATACTGACTGATTGCAGAACACTATCAAAATGATTGCCTGTGTGCAGCATAATTTAGTGATTGACTACAGTGTAGTATCATAATGATTGAATGTGGTTTACTGTAGTATCATAATGATTGACTGCAGTATAGATTGACTGCAGTATAGGTAATGATTAACTGTAGTGTGTAGTATCATAATTATTGACTGAAGCCAGCCGCTATGGCCCAGTGGTTAGCGCCTTGGGTTACGGACTGGAAAGTCACGGGTTCGATTCCCATAAGAGTCATAGGGATTTTTCGGACTCCGGCCGGCTCCTACCCAGAGTGAGTGTGCTGTGGGCTCAGTGGGAAGACTGGGACCACACAGTCGAGCTTCATTCACTTAACAGATGCGAGTTTGAGAGTGTTGCTCAAATTACCTGACCAACACTGCAGGTGTCTGTATCTCTCGGGCCCGGTTGACGCCGGGATATATTATGATAGTAAGCGTAGAGTACAACCCTGTCAAGTAGTCTCAAAGCATATGCACTTCCACAGCAGCATCATTACGTCATCCTCATTGTCATTGATCATCATGCATTAAAAAAAAATTGCCTCTCATTTGGTGGTCTCGGTTTCTCTGGTCTCATGGTGACCTCAGATTCGGTTTGCCCATACACTTCTGTGCCTGTGGTGAGTTTGTGTCAAAGTCTTTGGGGTTGGAGGTTCGCGGGGGACGGTCGTTGGAGGGACGTTGTGGTGGTTGCCACCTGGGGTGGGCAACTCACTCAGTCTGGCTCCGCGACTGAGCTAGTACTGTCGTTAGTAGGGGGCTTAGTAGGTGGTGTCCTGCGTATGTTAGCTCAGAACAGGCACCACTGAACACCACCAAAGTGACCCAGCAGCAGTGCAGGGCCCCTCTGGCTGGTGGCCCCACGGCGGCCTGATAGTGATGGGCTCCCTGTGGACTTCCGACCCTGAGGATGAGACATAACAAATCTGGGTATGGTTGTGGCGGGGAGATTGGAATGAGCGGCGTGTGAACAGTAGGACAGGGGTCGTCAGAAGATGAGGCAGCATATAAAAAAAATATTTAAAAAAATAAAAAATTATTGACTGAATAATTAATAGTATCATAATGATTGATTGCAGTATAAATTGACTGAAGTATAAGATCTTGATGATATATGACTGCAGTATATCATGATTGTCTACTGCAGCATAATATCATAATGATTGACCGCAATATAGTATCATGATGATTGTCTGAAGTATAGTAAGATAATGACTGCAGCATGGTATCATGATTGACTGCAGTATACTAGCATCATAGTGCTTCATGATATAATTTTATGTATGTATGGATACCGTATACATGTATGTATGTATGTTTCTAATGATGCCATAATCATAGCACAGTACTAACAAAACTTATCACTTTGGTCAACCAGTACTGCTACTTTCGTCGCTCGCTCTGTCCCTCCATTCACGTCCATTTTAATGTCACTTTACTTCAGACATAGATCAGAGGGATCCAAGATGGATGGAAAAAGGGGGTTGGGGCTGGGGAAAGTGATGGAGAGAGAGAGAGAGAGAGAGAGAGAGAGAGAGAGAGAGAGAGAGAGAGAGAATGAGAATGATAGTAGTAGTATCTTCAGATTAGATTATGGTGGTAGTAGTATCTTCAGTTTAACATCTATTCACATCTAGTGATGTATGTGTGTGTGTGTGTGTGTGTGTGTGATTGCTGGTATGCTACTATCTTTAACCCTTTGCTTGTCACATGCGCTGATCTGGAAGTGTATACAACTCTTGCTCATCTCACTATTGACTTCATATGCATCAATTCAGGATGTTTGTTACAAGTTTTAAACTATCAAACAGTGTTTTTTGTGCTTTCTGCTGTTGTTTGTGTGTGTGTGTGTGTGTGTGTGTGTGTGTTAACTCAATCAAACTGTAATAAAACCTTTCAATTTTTGTTTTGTCAATTTACTCTTGCTTCTGTTACCTCAGATGAAGAATAGAAGTCTAGAAGAATATATATATTTTTTATCATTCAACCATTTTAGAGGAAAACTTTCTTTGAAAACAGGAGTTTCCTTCTGGTCAAAACACCTTTTTACGTTAAGGGTTGATGTCTTTTGAATCTGCTGTGTGTGTGTGTGTGAAGTGTGTGTGTAGTGTAGTGTGAATACATGAATACATGCCTACATGCATGTGTGCACATTTGTGCGGATGTAATGTATGCATGCATGTCTGTATCTGTGCCAGATAATGTCCCCAATGATGAATGGTACAACTCATAACTGATGACAATGTGTTGCCGTAATGAAGAAAAAATCAATCATTAAAAGTGATGAATGTTGTTTTGTTCAGAATCTCTGTGTATGTCTGTTTTGCCTGTTTGTTTCTGGGGCTGACACAGACATTCTCAATGGTACAGAGTGTGCCTCAAACACTGACTATATTAATTAATTAAAATGGAATGAATTGTAATGTTTTCACAGAGTGCTGTTTATTCCATCCGTAAGTGTGTGCGTGCGTGTGTGTGTGTGCATGCATGTGTGTTTATTTTATTTCTGTATGGTGTGTGTGTGTGTGCATGTATGCATGCGTGCGTACATGTAAGCATGTGTGTGTGTGTACATGTGTGAGTGTGTAGTTTTGGGTTTATAGAATGTTCAGCACTTGCCTCATAAAGCTCAAGACTCAAGCACAAACTCAAATTTTTTTTCAGTACTTACGAAACAATGTGACAACAGTCTTCCCCTTCTTCAACTCCCCTACCCCCTCCACACACACACACACGCATGCATGCACGCATGCACACACACACTACTCAAGCGCTTGCATTCATCCTACTCTTACACATGCATCATGTTACAATTAATAGTTTTTACAAATTCAAATGTATACACTCACACACACAAGCACGCACATGCACACACACAAACACGCATATATACAGGTTGTACACTTTGGCAGGGTGATAGGGGATTTGGCTGTTGAGAGCAAGGACAGAAATGAGATGAAACAAGAGGGGAGAATCTTATGTCTGAAATAAATGTGTCTTGAGGCTGGATTTAAAAGTGTCATAACCAAAACTACAGTCATGACCAGAATAATAAATCAAATATCACAGACTGTGTTATGAAAAAAACTGACAGCAGAAGACAGACACTCAGAAAGAAAAATACTAGAGAGAGAGAGAGACAGACAGACAGACAGACAGACAGAGCAAGAGAGTGAAGCGACACAGAGAGAGAGGCAGGCAGACAGACAGACAACAGAGGGAAGACAAGAAAGGGAAGGGGAGAGATTTACTATTCAACCACTCTCATAGATATATATCTATGTAGACATATCATTCAAGTGATCTAAAGATATACACTAGGATAATATGACATCACATGCATAGAGTTGCGTGCCCATGCACCCACCCTACATGTGACAAACCCAAACTTCCATCCAGTCACACACAAGCACCTGCTTTTCTCCTGTATTTCTCCCTGTCTGTAGCCCTTTGTCTAATATCACTAATAGTGAAAAGACCTTGATTTAAAGAACACACACACACACGCACACACTCTAGGTGAACAGATGTTAAAATGAAGTAACTAACAGACCCCCCCCCCCCCCCCAAGTCCTTTGGATGAGACCATAAACCGAGGTCCGTGTGCGAATGCACGAATAACATCTTGCGCACACGTTAAATCCTGTTCCGCTTTTCGTAAGAGTAGGCCATCGCGTACCGGTGAGAACAGATGACACAATTTACAAAACCGCATACACACGGGGACTGGATGTAAAAAAAGCACATAAGTGCTTATTTCATTATCCTCGACATAAAAGAATAAAATTAAATTAAATTAAAAAAACAAAACCACACGACACACGCACACCCACCCACTCATGCCCCTCTCACACACACCCCCCCTCCTCCCCCCCCCACACACAACCCCCCCCCCTCCCCACACACACAGAACCCCCGCCATCACCCCCCCTCCCCCCCCCCCCCCCCCACACACAACCCCCCCTTCCCCACACACACAACCCCCGCCATCACCCTCCCCCCACACACACACACATACAACCCCCCCCCCCCCACACACACACATACAACCCCCCCCCTTCCCCACACACACACAACCCCCGCCATCACCACACCCCCCCACACACACACACACACACACACAACCCCCCCCCCCCCCTTCCCCACACACCACACACACAACTCGTGCCATCACCCTCCCCCCCACACACAGACAACTCCCGCCATCACCCCCACACACACATATACAACCCCCCCCCCCCCACACACACACACACCACATACAACCCCCCCCCCCTCCCACAACTCCCGCCATCACCCCCACACACACATATACAACCCCCCCCACAACTCCCGCCATCACCCTCCCCCCCCACACACATACAATCCCCCCCCCCCCCCCCCCCTTCCCCACACAACTCCCGCCATCACACCACCCCCCACCACACATACAACGCCCCCCCCCCCCCCCCCCCCCCCCCCCCCCCCCCACACACAACAACCCCCGCCATCACCCTCCCCCCCTCCCCCCCACACACACATACAACCCCCCCCCCCCCCCCCTCCACACACAACTCCCGCCATCACCCCCCACAAATACAACCCCCCCCCCCCCCCCCCATCACCCTCCCCCCCCCCACACACAACAATCCCCCCCCCCCCTTCCCCACACAACCCCCCGCCATCACCCCCCCACACACACATACAACCCCCCCCCCCCTCCCACACACACACAACTCCCGCCATCACCCCCCCCCCACACACACACATACAACCCCCCCCCCCTCCCACACAACACTCCCGCCATCACCCCCCCCCCCCACACCCCACACACACACCAACCCAACCCCCCCCCCCCCCCCCCCCCCCCCTATCCCCACACACAACCCCCCCCACACGCCCCCATCACCCCCCCCACACACACAACCCCCCCCCCCTCGCCCCCCCCCCCACACACACAACCCCCCGCCATCACCCGCATCCCCCCCCCCACACACACACATCAACCACCCCCCCCCCCCACACACAACACCCCCAGCCCCCCCCCCCCCCCACCCTTCCCCCCCCCCCCCCCCCCCCCCCCCCCCCCCCCCCGCCATCACATCCCCCCCCCCCACACACACACAACCCCCCCCCCCCCCCCCCCCCCCACCACAACTACCGCCATCACCCTTCCCCCCCCACACACACAACCCCCTCTGCCCGCCATCACCCCCCCCCCCCCCCCCCCCCCCACAACTCCCGCCATCACCCCCCCCCCCCCCCCCCCCCCCCCCCCCCCCCCCCCACCACCCGCGCCCCCCTTCCACACACACACCAACACACCCCCACACCCAAGCCAGAGTGTGTCTGTACTCACACTGGGAGGTGGCCTGGCGCAGAATGTGGTCGGTCAGTTTGCTCTGACTGGCGAACAGTCCCCCGCAGGTAGGACAGGCCACCTGCTTTTCCTGCGTGTGGCTGCGCAGGTGTTCCTTCAGCTTGTTCCTGTCCCGCACGCTCGTCTGGCACCCTGAACAACACACACACACACACAGGGACTGGATGTAAAAAAGCTCAGTAAGTGCTTATTCCATTATCCTCGATATTAAAAAAAAGAAAATAAATAAATAAATAAAGAACACACACACCAGCACTTCGTTTTATTCTAAAATTTTTTAAAGGAAGGAAGGTGGCAGGATGGTTAAGACGTTTGCCTGCCAACAAGTAAAACCGTGAGGTTCTGGGTTCAATGCCCAGCCTCGCCCTTTCTTCCCAGTTTGAGAAAAAAAATCGAACTGAATGTCAAAGTCCTTCGGATGAGACTATAAACCGAGGCCCCGTGTGCGAACGCACGCAGAACATCTTGCGCACACGTTAAATCCTGTTCCGCTGTTCGAAAGAGTAGGCCATTGTGTGCCGGTGGGAACAGATGACAAAATTTAAAAAACCGCATACACATGCATAAATAATTTTTTTTGGAAAAAAGTCATCTGAGCGCTTTGATTTGTTGCTTTACAAGATTCAGCGCTATATAAATTCCATACATTATTATTATTATTTATTCTTCTCTTTTTTTTTTAAGAAAGAAGGTAGGCATCTTTCAGTCTCGGAAGACTATATAGAGTTGCGCTCTAGGTGTTTTTATTCTGGTACAGTATCGGGTGTGGCTGGCCAGTCCGACACGGGAATGACAGACAGTGCCTATGATTATGGCAGAGAGAGGGCACAGATGAAGTCTGATCAGCGCTGTCTGCCTGCCTGCCTGCCTGGGCTCCAGCCTTTCTTCTTATTTTTACAGAAAGTAGCAGGATGCTTAAGTAACTGAAGACAGTCACCACAGCCGTCAGTTTCCCCCACTTTCAGCTGCTATCCATGCCATCCCATCCTAGCCCGGCTGGTGTTAATTACAGCAGGAACTGACTGTGCTTGGACTTGGTAAAAGGATGGGGTGCATTGGGCCCTATACCCTTGACTGAGATATTATGCTGGATTTGTGTGCTGTGTTACCTGCCTAACAAGTAAACCGTGAGGTTCTAAAATGGATTCCCAGCCTTGCTCTTTCTTCCCAGTTTGACGAGAAAATCGGACTGAATGTCAAAGTCCTTTGGATGAGACAATAAACTGAGGCCCTCTGTGGGGGCTCGATCCTGGGCCATAAAATCATGAGTGCCACACTCTAACCACTAGGCTATCCTTTCTTTACATACTTTTGTGTATGTGTGTGTGTGTGTGTGTGTGGATGTGTGCGAGTGTGTGTGTGTGTGTGTGGATGGGTGGGTGTGGGTGTGTGTGTGACGTCGATTGTTGTCGGCTATTTAAATACTGTGTTATTTCTTAATCTGTATTGTTTAATAATGCATGCTGTGTAATTATAATCTTAAAATGCCACTCATAATTTCTCTTGTTGAGACATTAAAGTATTCTTGAGTCTTGCGTCTTGAGTCACCCCACTTGCATAATATATATATATATATATATATATATATATATATATATATATATATATATATATATATATATATATGTATATATGTATATATGTATATCTATGCAAGTGGGGTGACTCATACTTGGAGGTGGCCTGATGGAGAATGTGATTAGTCAGCACTTAAAGCTACAGACAAATACATTAACTGAAAAAGGAAAAAAAAATATTTTCCTTGGAAACTTACCACTCCACTCGCACTTCAGGAGACCTTTTCCTTCCACACACTCTGTGCTGTGGTGGCCGACGTGAGAGTAGAAGTGGTACGGATTGTCAAAGATGATCTGCAACACAATGACATTCTTCGAACCTTTCTATTCTCATGTGGCTTCCCAATAACAGACACATTCTGTGCTGTATCAGAGATAAAATACAGTCCTCTTATTGCTCCAAATTTCACATTTCAGACCATACAATTGTCAGGCACTTAAGTCTTAACTGCAAAGCAACGCATTTTCGCTCATACGACAGACAGCAATAGTTGCTGTTTGAATGTTCAACAACAAAGAAGAAGAAGAGGAAGATCATACAATGATACTAGTCACAGAAACAAAGAAGAAATCCACAAGAATTCTAGGCATCAGCCACAGAAAGAACAAAACCCCCTCAAAATCATATCCTCTGACAGAAGCAGATCAGTATATTAAGGATCAGCACAGGCCTAAGCTGCCTACATCACTATATGTTAAAAAAAAACCCACCTCTCCAGAGCCCATACAGAACAGAGCACTTGCAGGACTGGCACACTGGCAGCCAGACAACACAATGTGCTGCAGTCCTGCCCGCTACATGAGGACCTAAAGAGGACCTGACCCCCCCCTCCCCCAGTGGCCAAGATATTTGCTCTATGGGGCAGCCAAAAAACATCACCCCCCCAACCCCTCCCCCCGAACCCTCTGATAAATTATAAACTTGTAGAGGAAATCTGATCAGTAGACTGTGCAAATTGCAGGGGGTGAGATAGAAATGGACAGAAACATAGCATTTAAAACACGTAAAAAAAGAGAACGGTAGAAAATAGAATGTGGACACAAGTATGTGCACACACAGAAACATAAATACATGCAAACACACACACACAACACACACACACATACACACACAACACACACACACATCACACACACACGCACACACACACATACACACACATACACACAACACACACACATACACACACACACACACATTTACACACACGCACCACACAGAGTAGATCTATCTATCTATCTATCTATCTATCTATCTATCTATCTATCTATCTCTTTCATTCAGTCTCCTATTTTAGGGCCGTCTGGTATCACTTAAAGTGGAAAGATGTTAAAATTGAAGACTTACTTACACACACACACACACACACAGACACACACACACACACACATTCACACACATACACACACATATACACACAACACACACACAACACACACACACAACACACACACATACACACTCACACAACACACACACACACACAACACACACACAACACACACACACACAACACACACACTCCTTCCTCTCCCTTCTTTAACTTCCACTACACTTTCTATTTCCCTCGTCTCATATCACTTAGCGTGAACAGACGTTAAATTGAAGACAACAACAACAACACACACACGTACACACACATACAAACCCCCCCCCCCCCCCCCACACACACACACACCACACATACACACACACACACAACACACACACACAACACACACACATACACACAACACACACAACACCCAACCCCCCCCACACAACATCCCCCCCACACACACAACACCCACCCCCCACCACCACACACAACACCCCCCACCCCCACCCCACACAACACCCCCCTCCCCACACACCCCCCCCACCCCCATCTCACCTGACAGTCTCCCCAGGCACACTGCAGATTGTCCGGCAGTTCAGGGATCCAGTTGCAGCTCTGGGGGCCCAGCAGGCACACCCCCAGGTTCAAGACGCGCGCCACGTGCCCCCCCAGGTATTTCAGACGGACATGGAAGATGTGGAAGTAGACGTGGCGGTTGAAGTCGATGATGGAGCCCAAGATCTGAGCACCGCAGTCACGCCAGCCACATGTCAGACACAGGCCTGCAAGATGTACAGCCGGCATTGTTGTTGAAGATGTGAGAACGTACGTGTATGTATGTATTGTCTGTCTGTGTGGTGGTGGTGTCAAAGGCAAAAATTTGCTGTTACTGGTACTGGTAGTGTGAGTGTTACGTTGTTTTTTATTTATTTATTTTTTATTTTATTCTTTTATTTCGAGGATAATGGAATAAGCACTCGTATGCTTTTTTCCATCCAGTGTGTATGCATTTTGTCAATTTTGTCATCCGTTCCCACCGGCATACAATGGCCTACTCTTCCGAAAAGCAGAACAGGTTTTAATGTACGTGCAAGATATTCTCCATGCGTTCGCACACAGGCTCGGTTTACAGTCTCATCCAAAGGACTTTTGGGGAGAGTGGAGTCGACACACTACATTACAGAATTCATTATTTGATTTGAACACTTCTTATACTGTTTTAGTGTTTATTTTATGGATTTTGAAGAAAGAATGCATACAATGCACACAACATCATGTAAACACTTTGTATGTTGACTGTTTGTTACAAGAATTTCTCAGTAGAAGAATTTGGCATATTCTCAATGAAAAATACACATGATAGGGATTGAACATAGTCTCACAGAAATAATCGAACATACAAGAAACAAAAGAGAAAAATATGCTTATTCTTGGAGAATGATTTGAACAAATTATGAAAAAAAGAATAAAAATAAGAAACTCACTCCTGTCCTAGACAGAACTGAACAAATGTATGACATACTCAGACAAGGAACGCAAGAGAGAAAATTTCTGACAAAAAAAAATTAAACATGATACTGCTATTGAATGATAGCAGATGATACTATAAACATACAACCCTAGTACACACAGTAAAAGTAAATATACACATAGTTCACAATGATGTATCATATTACTTATTTCTGAGAGAAAAATATTGAACATGATACTGTAAGTTAGCATAAACATACACTTTTCTATTTCTGTTCTATTTTTCTTCTATCCTCTTCCTATCCCCCCTTTATCACTCCCAGCCCATTTAGTAGGCGAGCCCTAATCTTTAGGGATACTAAAGACAATAGGAATAAGTCTAGGATTCCATTTCTGGTGCCAAATCAGATGGTGCTAGGAGTCAGAGTGGCAACCTAGAGAATTCCTGCTTAGGACTCTCTACACCACTGGCACACAAAGTCATTTTACACAAAATTCAGAATTATGCACACACCCACCCACACACACACACAAACACGTGACATACACATACACACACACACTACTACTTCGGATGAGACTATAAACCGAGGCCCTGTGCTCGAACGCATGCAGAACATCTTGCGCACATGTTAAATCCTGTCCCGCTTTTCATAAGAGTAGGCCATTGTGTGCCGGTGGGAACAGATGACAGAATTCACAAATCCGCATACACACGGGGACTGGATGTAAAAAAGCACATGAGCGCTTATTCCATTATCCTCGATATAAAAGAATAAAAATAAAAAATACTACTTAAAACGTTTCAAACCTAAGAATTTCCTCTCCTGTTTCATTTCATAGCTATCCCTGCTTTTCAACAGCCAAATATTCCATCACCCTGCCAAAGTGTATAACATGTGTGTGTGTGAGAGAGAGTGTGTGTGTGTAGAGAGAGTGTGTGTGTGTGTGTGTGTGTGTGTGTGTGTGTGTGTGTGTGTGTGTGTGTGTGTGTGTGTGTGTGTGTGGTGTGTGTGTGGATTTGGACTTGTTAGAACTATTACTCGCTATTGGTTGCATGACTGTGTAAGAATGAGTTGAGTGCAAGCACTTTGATTTGTCTGTGCAAGATACAGCGCTATAAAAATTCCATTTATTATTATTATTATTATTATTATTATTATTACTTACAGCTCTCTCTCTATCTTCACAACACACCCGCTTCACTTACCACCGGTGAGCAGCGCCGTAGGCTGGGGGTTCAAGACCTGCAGCAGGTACTGGTGAATGTGCACGCTGACGTGCTCGAAGCTCTCCTTCATGCTGCAGCTCACTGCCACACAGTCGCCCCACTCACACTGCAGCTTCAGTTCCCCGTCCTTCAGCCTAGGAACTATCTTCACCTTGCGCTTCCACTCTTCCGCCTCCTCCCCGCCGTTTGAAGTCTCTGCCAGGGCACTTTCAGCACTGTCCCCCATCGCGCTAGCTGTCTCCTACTGGTTAACCGAGTCTGTCTAGGAGGGCAGAGAGGTTGGTGAGGCACTGGAGTTGGGAGTCCCAAATGTACTGCATGAGTCTTAGATTTCCAGCTATAATCTTGGTGCACACGGCTCTGAAACAGTCGTAACATGATCACTGGGATAGCGCTTTGATTTGTTGCTTTACAAGATTCAGGGCTATATAAATTCCATATATTATTATTACTATTATCATTATTATTCAGAATAACTGGTTAAGAATGAAGGACTAGGTAAAGGTTCTTCCCATAACCTATGAGGTTGTTGGGGAGTGAAGGGAATTGTCAAAGACCTCAGCTTCTCTAGGGGCCAGCATATTGAGGGTGGCGCCCATCTTTTCTCCCTCACTGCTTTACCTTCCCTAACCCTAGAGAGGGCAGGCACCCATTTTCAGCTGGGTGAACTGGGGGACTGTACTGAAGCTAAGGGCTAGAGAAAATCCTAAAACAGGACCTTGACTGAAACCGTGTTCCAGCCTTTATCAGTTGATGTGATGAATTGTCCCCACATCAGTCCATTTAAGATTACACACTGCTTTAAAGCAGACTGCATCTCATCAACACTTTGATATGACATGTCATGCCTGTATTGAGCTCAGTGCCCATTTGGGACCTCTTGGTCTGTCTGTCTGCCTCTCAGGCTATCTCTCTTTCTGTCTGTCTCTGTCAGTCTGTCTGCCTACCTGACTCTCTCTCTCCCCCAAAATTGTTTAAATATGTTTTGTATCTTTATGACTGAGCAATGGGAAAAAAAGTGAATAAAAAGATTTGAAGAAAACCCTATGATATGAATGTAAGCAAATAAAGCACTGAACAGGATGTTGTCAGTGAATTGCTTTTAAACTTTACAAAAGCCACACAGGCATCATGTGATTATGTATCAGATAGCCTTGATAGCAGTAACTTAACTTTTTCATCTTCTCTTGATCTTATCCTTGGTATAATACTTGGTTTTGTCAATGCATTTCATTATGCAGTTGGTAAAATAACTGACAAGCCGATATCTATAGATCTTCTGACCTTTGTAGGTAAACAATATAGAATGCTTGTCGCACAAAAACATTAATTACATACTAGTCAGTAGTATTAACTATTGGCACAGAAGAACATTAAATACATACTAGTCAGTAGAATTAACTATTATTTAATGTAAATGAATTAGTAGCACTTTCCCACCATTGCTTGGCTAGAACTCAGAGGTTGGCCAATGGTGTGATTTTTGCCTATGGAACCATTTTTCGCCCACCATGAAGGCAGCCGCATTCTAACTTCGGGGATGTATGCTGGGTATGTTCGTGAAACTTCCCTAGCCCACCGAACGCTGACTTAAATTATGAGATCTTTAACGTGCATATTTCAATATTTGATCTTCTGCAAGTGTATTATGTACACTAAGGGAATCAAGCAAGACCTGGGAGATCGTAAAAAATCCCCACGCTTAATTCACCAGACGTCGCCGAGATTCAAACCCACAGCTTCGGGCGAAGGCACGGGAAGTCGAGGGGGAACATTGGTTATGCATTTGTCAGTTTAGTTAGTAGCATCCCAAAAAACAAATAAAGAAAGGGAAATAAAGCGAATTTTCCCTTTCTTTCTCTCTCTTGACTGTGCCAAGCAAGTCTGCCAAAACCGCTATCTTTTCTTGCCTTGAAATTATTCAGTGCAATAAAAGTACCTTGTACTTTCAGCTTTGAAAACGTTCCAGTTTCCCAGAACTAGCACAAAAACGACCCCTTTATGTTTAATGCGGAAAGAAAGTACTAAGTAGAGGGCCCTTTTTGTTACGAAGATTTCTTCCCTGCAAGCTTCCTTTAAAGCTCGGTAGAGAAGGGGGGGGTGTGAAGTGATTTTTAACAAATATGACACTACTACAAGGACATGGATTAAATTTCATCTAGATTAACCCAAAACAGACCAAAAATAAACTTACAACAAACGAAAAAGTGGGGAAGGAAGAAAAACGGGATCCAGGTATTGCAGATTGCGTTTTCCTTTTAGGGTATCTTCTCCTGGTAGGGGGGGGCCTTTGCAAGGGGTGATATTTCTTTTTATTAATATTCTTTTTTCCCCTTTTTTCGAGGAAAAAGGAATAAGCATTCTGGCCTTAAAAAAAATGTCCAGTGTATGCAGCTTGGGATATTTTGTCACCCGTTCCCGGCACACAAAGGCCCCCTTTCGAAAAACGGGAAAGGGTTTTTAAAAAAGGGGAACCCCGTCACACGGGGCTCGGTTTATAGTCTCATCCGAAGGACTTTTGAGGGGGGGGAGTCGGCACTGATGTTAACTCCAGAGGAAAAAAATCCTCTTGAACGAGATTCGAACCCGGGTCAGCAGATCACGAGCGCATCCCCCTAACATAATAAGTGGTCTGACCAGGTTCGATCTCCATCAGCTCCGTGCTGTTAGGTTTTGTTGTTTTTTTCATCATCAGGTGTTGGCCGCACTAATACTGGAACCTGTTGTCATCTGAAATAGTTTTGAATAACTGCACTGATGATCATCAGAAGTGTAGACCCAAACACACAATAATTATTGTGTTGTGTTGGATTGTGTTGCATTTCTTATTGCATTGTGTTTCATTGTATTGCATTTTTCGTTGCATTGCCATGTATTTTATTTTTACATTTTCCATTGCATTGCATTTTATTGTGTTGTGTTTGCCTTGTGTTGCGTTGTATTGTATTGCATTGTATACGTATTGTATTGCATTGTAAGTATAGCGCTAGGCCTACAGCAAATTTCTCTGCAAACATTCGGGCTGCTCACCCCAAGGAGAGCACTTCGGCACAAGAGCACTGCCACCAATAATAATGAAAACCAACAACACCCCTGTATAGGCCTCTATTATGCTTTTAAGTTCCCAGTCAGAGTGGCCTTTTCCCTTACAGCATATTGCCAGGAACAAGTCTTCTATTGCCATGTGTTTAAACCAAAAACAAAAAAAAACAAAAAAATACGTGTGTTAAAAGTGTTACACACTGGACATCTAATCATGGTCTCATCTGTAAAAGAAAAAAAAATTTACCCCCTCCTCCCAAGTAACACACACACACACACACACACACACACACACATCCAAACGAAAACCAAACAAGAAACCCAACAGAAACAAACAAAACAAAAACAACCCCCCCCCCCCCCCCCACTACCACTAACAGCAACTAAGGGGGGACGATAGCCTAGTGGTCAGAACATTGGGCTCACAATCTGACGACCCGGGTTCGATTCCCGTTCAAGTGGATATTTTCCCCTGGAGTTAACATAAGTGCCGACTCTGCCTCCCCAAAAGTCCTTCGGATGAGACTGTAAACCGAGGCCCCGTGTGCGAACGCACGCAGAACATCTTGCGCACATGTTAAATCCTGTTCCGCTTTTCGTAAGAGTAGGCCATTGTGTGCCGGTGGGAACAGATGACAGAATTAATAAAACCGCATATACACGGGGACTAGATGTAAAAAAGCACATAAGTGCTTATTCCATTATCATCCATATAAGAGAATAAAAGAAAATAAATAAATAAGTAGCCAACCAGACAACAAAAATGACACAAAACACATTACTATGCGAATGTCCAACACTATTGGGTATGATCAACGATGCATGAGAATATGAATTAGGCAATGTTATCTAAAACACAAAAGGAAGATTGTACTCTGCCAGGACTGATAACTGATAATTATTATCATTGGTAGCTGACAATAACAATGACTCTCCCCCCCCCCCCCCCCCCACCCCCCCAATACTAAAACAGCATTTATTCATTTTGAGTTATTTTTTTCATTTGGAGATAATGGAGTAAGCACTTGTGTGCTCTTTCTTCTCGTTTTTTTCTTTTCTTTCTTTCTTTTTTTATTTTATTTAAAAAACATTCAGTCCATGTGTGCATGCAGTTTTGTGAATTTTGTCATCTGGAAAGATACAAATTGATCTTAGATGAAATTAAAAAGCATTTTATCAAAAAAACAACAACAACAACTCAACAACAAAACAACTTACCGTACAACAAAATAATGTGATAAACAAAATAACGAAGTTGATGTGAAATTTGAACGAGAGGAACATGATAAAGGGAGAGTATAAATGACTGGCATTCCAATTGCCTGGATTACATCCCTTACACCGTCAAACACACACACACACACACACACACGAAGTAAGGAACTAAGGGAATATGCATGCCACACATTCGGCCACGTCAGTGTCGTTAAGTTGTGTTTATGTCGCTAACTGGATCAAAATGTTCAACAGTGCGACCCCGCCCACACCAAAAATAACGGCAATAAAAAAAAGACATTAACCAAAGAAACTCATAAAGTTTATCAAAATAAATATCTTTCTATTGCCGTTAGTTGGGTTGTGTTTTCATCTGCGTTGATGTAAAGCGATGTGCTTGACATTTAAGAATACCTTCCATTTATTTTTTGGACAGGGTTAGCACCCCTTAGTTGAACGTCTTGATCCAAATAGTGACAAGAAAACCACTTCGGCCTATCGACACCACCCCTTGCCCTTTGTATCATTGAGATACATTGCAGGGAATCGCTTATGTGTCGTTCTGCCTTCTCTCTCACCTCTTTTCTTCTTCTTGTTCTTAATGTTCGTGTTCTTTTGTTCTTGTTTTTGTTTGTTGTTGGTCGTGTTCGTTCGACTATTGTTGTTGTTGTTGTTCTTCTCCTATTCTTAACTAAAACTTTTTTTGGGGGTTTAAGTCTTTTTGTTGTTTTTTGTTATTATTCTTCTGCTCCTTTTTAAAACAAACATTTTTGTTACGTCTAGTCGTTGTTATTCTTTCTTTCTTTTCCCTCTTTATCATCTTCTGCTCCTCCTATTCAAAATTAAACTTTGTTCAGTCTTGTTGTTGTTGCCGTTGTTGTTGTTTCCTCCTCCTCTTTCTCTTCTTTTCGCTTTTTCAGTGTTCTTCCTGATCTTTCTCATCTTCTTCAATAGAGTGCTCGCCTTCAACAAGTCAAGTCAAGTCAGTCAAGTCAAGTCAAAAACACTTTAACCACCCATGAAGGGCAATTACAATACTGACAGGCACATTGATACCTATAATTATCTCACAAGGTAAGGTAAAGGTAAAGGAGTCCCATAAAACCCATAAGGTCGTAGGGAGCGAGGCGTCAGAGACCTAACTTCTCTAGGGCCAGCATATTGAGGGCGGCGCCCATCTCCTCTCCCTCGCTGCTTTACCTTCCCATGACCCTAAAGAGGGCAGGTACCCATTTACAGCTGGGTGAACTGGGGGAACTGTACTGAAGCCAAGGCCGCAAACGGTCAACCATCCAACTGGTAACCACGCTCGACGCTGCTTAACTTGGCTGGGGAAAGCGAGTGCTCCGACCACTGAGCTATCCGTCCCTTTATCTCACAAGACACAAGAAAAATACATTTCAGATTGTAATAAGCATTCCAAGATAGCTTAAAAAAATTATCATACACAAACACAAGCCAAGGTGCGCGCGCGCACAACACACACCACACACACACACACACACACACCAATGTAGGAATACAATGTAAAAACCATTGATTGGAAAGAAATAATTTTTTTTTTTTACGCGTGCACGCACGTGCGCATTCACACACATGCGCACACCCATACACATAACAAATATATGAACACAGTTTTATCATACATACACACACACTGCACACACGCGCACCATAATGACCATTATCTAGTAAAGACACACACACACACACACACACACGCACACACACACAAAATTTAGAAATCATTCTTGAAAGCCAAAAGCAAGATACAGGAGTACTTATTTTCATTACCACACCACAACGCACCAGGCACTTGACAATCAGGGCGTATATCAGAGAATGTAAAACTGTTGGTCAGTGCTGCTATTTTGAATTTAGAACTAGAAGGGACTACTGGAACAAAGGAATTTCTTTTCTATTTGTTTTATTGTTGGAGCACCGAAAGCGCGTCCTAAAGGGCCCAATAACTGAAATTCCGAAGAATAGCATGGATGATCATCCAAGATGCAGTCGCTTTGCGCACAAGCTGCTGATCACAGTATGGCTTGAGATCTCTTGTTCTTCTCCAATTATTTTTGAGCAGATTCTAACAATTCTCCGAAGACTATTCTTGTTTTTAACACTAAGTTTGTTGTCCCAAGTTTCGAAACCTTAGTTACAGCTCTCTACAAGGTTGTGTTGTAATAGAAGAGAGTGAAAACAGGACAAGGAAGCCCCCCCCCCCCCCTCCACCCACTTCCCCCAACACCAACAAAATCCCCAAACTATACCCCCCCTTCCCCAACACAAAACCCCACAACCAACCAGCCAGCCAAACAAGATCCTCCAAACTTGAGTTCGAGGATAAAGAGAAGTAGACATGCTCTTTTAAGCTAGTCCCCACTTTTATTAGGGATTATATCAATGATATGAATTGATGTGTAATGAATATGCCTGCCAACAAAGGAAGAGTGGTTCAGACGGGTTGGATTTCAAGCCCAGGGGTCCATGAAGTCGTGGGTTCGAATCTCGGCAGCGTGTCCTGGTGAATTCAAGGTGGGAGGTTTTACGATTTTCCCAGGTTAGTTTCAAGTGCAAGATCATGCCAGTGACTTAATTCCCGTCAAGTGTATATATATACAGAAGATTAAATTATGCACGTTAAAGATCCCGTAATTCAAGTCAACCATCATCACGGTGGAAGTGGATTGGGCACATCCTCCGAAGAGACCCACAGTCAATCACAAGAACAGCATTGCACTGGACCCCAGAAGGAAGGAGAAAAAAAGGAAGACATAAAGCAACGTGGAGGAGGACTGTAGAAAGTGAGATGAAGGCCATGCAGCACTCTTGGGGATCAGTGACTAGTTGGCCCAGGATAGGCAGGAGTGGAAGCCCTTTGTTGCTGCCCTACACACCACTGGTGTAATGGTTAATGATGATGATGATGAATTCAAGTCAGCTTTTAAAACAATTAAAAAATTCTTTTTATATCGAGGATAATGGAATAAGCACTTATGTACTTTTTTACAATCAGTCCCCGTGTGTATACGGTTAAGTAAATTCTGTCATCTGTTCCCACTGGCACACAATGGCCTACTCTTACAAAAAGGGGAACAGGATTAACATGTGCGCAAGATGTTTTGCGTGCGTTCGCACACAGGGCCTCGGTTTATAGTCTCACCCAAGGACTTTTTGGGGAGAGTGGAGTCTACACTGATGTTAACTCCAGGGAAAATATCCTCTTGAACGGGAATCAAACCCGGGTCGTCAGATTGCGAGCGCAATGTTTAACCACTAGGCTATCCCGTCCCCCATTCGTGCTTTCGTGGGTTATGCAAGCAGGAGCAATACCCAGCATACATCCCTGACATCAGAATTCTGCTATCTTCATGGTGTGGGAAAAACGATGACATAGGCAACAATCTCACCATTGGAAAACCCTATGAGCTGAGCAAAGAACGAAAAAAAAAAAATCTATTTATTTCTTGATTTAGATGTATTATTTTTGCAGTAGAACACTGGTTTTGTTTGCCTTGTCCAAAACAACGAGAATGATTGCATAATAATAACACTACTACTACTACTGCTACAACTACTGCTACTACTACTACTGCTACTGCTACAACTACTGCTACTACTACTGCTGCTGCTGCTTCTACTACTACTACTACTACTACTACTACTACTACTAAGAATGATAATACCACCACCAACACCAAATAATAATAATAATAATAATAATAATAATATTCATCATCATAATAATATTCATCATCATCATCATCATCATCATCATCATCATAATAATGATGATAACAATAATGATATGATGATAACAATAATGGTGATAATGATAATAGTAACGACTATGGCATTTATACAACACTGGATCTTGTAAAGTAAACAAATCAAAGCGATTCAGCGATTTACGAGCTTTTTGTATTTATAAGCTTGGCTGACCAAGTTGTCCCTGCATAGTAGGCCTACGCTAAATGCTGCCGCCTCGTGTTTGGTCCAACAGCCACGACACACCCCGAGGATGATTGACAGGTGTGGACTCGCCCGTCTTTTGTGGACATGGGACCTTTATGTCGCCAAGAATAGCCAGACCACACACACAGAGATTTTTTTAAAAAAAGACGAAAATTTTGTAATTTTCATGAAATCAAGGAAATAACAAACAAACAATAAGAAAGAAAACGAAAGAGACCCCCCAACCCACCCCCTAAAAAACAACAAAAAAAACCAACAACCAACCAACCAAACCCCACACAAAACAACAAAACACAACAAAAAGCAAACAAAAAACGAACAAAGAAAACAACCAAAAAAAAACCAAACAAAACCCCCAAACAACCCCAAAAACTCACAACAAAAAACCAAACAAAAATTCCAGCCAAGTAACAAAGAAATCTCTCCCCCCCCCCTCCCCTGTCCACAGTCACCGATCCTCAGGTTCCGATTCCTTTGGGGCGCCTTCGAAGCTTTGTCAACCACCTTTCTCCAGTCCTCTCGTCTCTCAGCCCCTCAGGGTGTCTCTCAGCTCCCATGTCTGTCCACTCTCGAATGTTGTCCCCCCATCTCTTCCTTTGTCTGCCTCTTCTTCTTCCCCCCCTCACTGACCCTTGTAGGATTGTTTTAGCAAGACCAGAGGAGTGTGACATGGTCAAACCACTTCAGTTTTCGTTGTCTGACGAGTGTTTGAAGGTCAGTTTAGGGCCCGATTTCATTGCGGATGCATTTCTTGACTTCTTCATTCGTGATATGGTCTTTGTACGAGATGCCTAAGTGTCTTCGGAAGCACCTCATTTCTACAGCTCTTATTCTTCTCTCTAAGTCCGCTGTGAGGGTCCATGATTCACATGCATATAAGAAGATTGACATGACCCCTCCTCCCCCCCCTCACAAAACCCCAGATCCCCCCCCCCCCCCCTAATATTAACGCAAATGTGACAAAAAAAAGTGTATTCATCTTCCGTCCCATGTTTCCTTTGTCTTTTTGGGTGGATTCTTAATGAAATAGGTTTTGGTTGTTTTCTAATCCTTTCTGCGTTTACCACCCATCCAGAATCTAAATTCTAATTTGTTCACTAAAATCTCTCTCTCTCTTCTCTCTCTCTTCTATGCGGATTGGGGCCACCTGCATCACGTAATGTGAGTTTGAAGAGGTAAGAAATTGCCTTAGTATTTTGATGAATTAGTAGCTAGTTTATGTGGCCTTAGTTTTTTATTGTTAGAATAAAGTTTAAGATTAAGGAGGATGGGATATCTGCCATGCAGCTTGCTCTTATAGTGGCTGTCTTGTGGGACATTTGCGGCCCAGTATTCGCGTGGGGGTGTGACTCTGCCCTTCATATTCCAAACAGTGGCCAGAATTTAAATCGGCCATCATGCGACCATCTTCTGAAGCTAAAAGCAGGCCAGAGGGTTGTACTGTTAGGATTCTGACCTACCTGATCTCTTCTGGGGGAGTTTTGGGGGGCCTTTCAGCTTCGTGTTCGGGATGTGGACTGGAGAAACCTGGAACCCCTCCCCTTCAAATTGACTGCTAAGACACGATAGTTGAAGGAGCAACCAGCTTTTGACGAGTGGTTGCTGGTGAGTTTGTCTAGCCACCTATAGCAGAAAAGTGCATCGAGAAAACTAAAGCAGATGCAGATGTGGACCGCCAAGCAACTACAACTCATACACTGTAGACAGGAGTTTTTCTACAGTGGCTTTCGATAGTGACATTTCCAGCATGACGTACAAGTTGCCGAGAATGTGGAGATACTCTTTAAGTAACAACGGAGCAGTTTATGAAGAACGAGATACAATTGATGACATACAGTGTTGATGATTAAAAGGAGAAGATGTTGTTATTTTGCGCTATCAGAAAGAATGTGAACAATAATATTCCCTGATAATGCAGAAGTTAAATCAATCAAATACCAGAACTAACATGCGACAGAGTGGAAAAACTAGAAAAAGAAAGCAGTATACGATCAGAACAGGTTTTCCGCGTCAAAGACGAAAAAACTTAATTATTATGGCATTGCGAAAGAAAAGTAATGAGACTGGAGTTTTGATTGTAAATGGTTGGTGAGAAATCTTTTTCGGAAAAAAATGGATGATAGAGATGCTGTAAGTTGTGAGTGGTGCAAAGGATAAATTCTTAAACCCAACCTTCCAATTATCTGCCAGCTTTTGGTGTTGTCCTTTATCTATAAGATAAGCTGTGTCTTAGAATATTTGAAGGCACCTAAAACTGTTTGAAAGGTTAAGGATTTTTGTAGACTGTATGATTTTTCCAAAACTGTTAGAGATATGTAGACCAAATTGACCATACTGTATGAAAGTACGTGTAGGGCAGATGCCATGAAAAATTGCTTGAGAATGGTCTCTTGATCATTTTGAATCCATTAATTTAAGTTTCTAAATCATGGCGAAGAATGACCCTTATTGATCTTCAGAAGGAATAGTCTTGTTGCGGCCCATTACAATCATTCTGCCTTAGTTCAATTTTTACAGTGGGGGTAGGAAAAGTAAAAGACATCTGGTCATCATGCCTCTCAGTTTATAGACACTCAAGTATTAGTGGCTGATGCAGTTTTGTTTGTTTAAAAGTGAGGCATGACACATCAAACTACACAGTGCTAGACTAAGACAGGTTGACTAGTTGTAAGTCTAACAAAAGCTGAATGAGTATTGTAGGCAGGTTTTTAATAAAGAGTTCTTAACCCCTGTTGACAAGCATATAATGCCTGTTTGTATGTCAATGGTAATAATGGTGAAAGTGTCAGTCTAGGATGTGATGAATCAATTGAATTGTGGAATACAGTCTAAAACCAATACAGCTTTTTCCAATTTGTGATCTTGAGAAGTAAATGATTTGTTACATCTATGTTGTCAAAATACTGGGCTGATAGAGATTTTTTAGTATTTCTATGGTATCTTCCCCCCTATGTGCATAGCTTTTGATCTTTATATGTCTGAACAGCAAACTTTCTGGAAAATGTCTCCAGCCATGATGTTTTTACCACGGCATATAAGGCCATTCTGTAAGTCAGCCCATTTAAGGTTAGCATTCAATGAGGGCGATCTAGTGTTTTAGTTTGTTTAATAAGGCAATGAGTTATCTG
The DNA here is from genome assembly GCA_028751875.1 of Rapana venosa. Taxonomy (NCBI): domain Eukaryota; kingdom Metazoa; phylum Mollusca; class Gastropoda; order Neogastropoda; family Muricidae; genus Rapana; species Rapana venosa. Next base: position 3,478,467 of record CM054160.1, on the reverse strand, counting down.
CCCTTTGCTGAATTGTTTAGTAGATGTTCCATATCTAATATTGCATTTTTCTCTTGTGACAAATCTCTGTTGCTGGGTACAGCAGAAATGTATTTGCTCTGTCTTGTGTGTATATCCCACACTGAGGTTCGCCTTTTTAATTAACATGTTTGACATATGATAATGGAATTGCTATGTTGGTAAGAATTATTTCGTGGATTGTAATTATGTTACTTTTGTATGTTTAGTAAATTGTGTGGTTAGACAACTGGATGAAGTAGAATTCAATATATGTGCGAGACTTAAACAGCAGGACTCAACTCTCTCTATTTTTTCAGGTCAGCATTGTAGAAAATGACTTTAGTTCAGATGTAAAGTAAAAGTATGTTGTTCCTCAGCAGCAATCTGTATAATCTTGAGATTGTTGTTATCACACAACTTATGCGTCAAATTTCTATTTGACTTTGTGCACTGCTTTATTGGTTTACATAATATATAATGGTATGTTTAATGGTGACAACAAGAGACGACTATACATACATTTTGATGGAGGTGTAGAGCTTAATGATTATTTTAGTCGTCTGATGATTTTGTTCTCTCCAGATTTATTGACTCATGGTCGTTTGTCGTTAGCCGAGCGTTTTGATGTTGATCACCTTCCTGCTGAATTATATATTAATCCAGTATATTAATACAGATGGTGAGAAACTGAGAAGCCATCTGTTATGGAAAGTTTTTATGGGTATGAAAACAAACTCTAGTTTATAAAGAATCTCATGATGTGACATGTGTGTAAATTTTTATTAATGCCTTTCAGATGATATGATGAGAAATTAATGAAGATAGCTTTAGTATTTGTGTTTAAGGTTTATAACAGAGTGTGATGTTTATGAAGAATATAGCGTTATTATCAATAAAGGATATCAAATGATACTTGTTTGATATTATGATGTCAAAAGTATGAAATAATAAGCGTCAGAAAACTTATGAAGATCTTTCCGAAAACAAACATTATAGACATGTAGGCCAAAACATGTATGGTGTCACAGAAGGGATATAAATGCCAATGCTTGAACGAAAAAGAAACAGCTATAATAAAACTATTGGATATGATGTACTTATTTTTTATAATTCCAGTTTTGGAAAATGTGTCTAAGAAGGCGTCATTTAGAAAAGGCAGCAAAAGAATAGTATATCACGTTGACAGATGCGTATTCACATTTCAATAACCCTGTTGGAGAAAGATAATTAGCACATTCATGATCTACTGATGTTGAACAGTGATGGATCTGAGGATAGATTTGGATCGTTTCCCATATTAAAGACGATATTAATAAGGGCACTTAGAAAATTAAGACGTGAGAAGGCTAGCTGGTTTCTGCTCAAATCATTGGTGAATTGTAAAAAATGCGAGGGATGAATATATTGTCTTATGCTTTTCCTTCTTAAAAACTATTAGAGTTGTTTATTCTTCTGTTGTTGAATGCATGTTATCTGCTATCTGATCACCGTTGGTAGGCCTTACAAAAGCCAGTTAAACAGCTTAACAGTGCTGAACATCATGAGATCTTAAGGTTAATTGAGTAAGTGTAATATTGTTGTATTACGAAAGATGTCTATTTAGTGTCATAGAACAGATGGTTTTTACAATGCGAAAATATCAATGTGGCCTTGTGATTAATGTATATAAATATTTAGGAATCTGTTTCTTTCCTACATACGTTAGTTTCACAAATGATGCATAAAGTATCTGGATGACTCGCATGTAAAGAAGCCGTGTTCTTTGTGTTGCAAAAACAACTAGAATAATTGAATAAAAACTCTTTTGACTTGTTCATCTAAGATATTTGATGCCAAATACAACACTACTGTTTATATGGCGCAAGAAAGATATATTGAGAAATTTGCGGGCTTTGATGAGCTTGTATACTATTTGCTGAATCAGTTCACCTCTTTTTGCTTTTATAAGCAGTTTTTAGGCTTAGATAGACGTACACCTAAATGATCTTCGTTTATAGTGAACCTTAATATGATACCCCTCTCTCTGTTAGATGCCTTGCTGCTAAGATGCCATTCAGATATTGCGATTAAGGATTTGCATATGATCATGAGAGCACATGGCTACAAATTAAAAAAAAAAACAACGTTTTATTATATTCTAAAGATGCTTTATGCTTAGATGTCAAGGGAAGAAAACAATGGGAACAGAAATACGTATCCTGTTCTGATGTGAACTCGGGTTTTGGATTTGTTTGTGATATTCAATCAAAGGAGTCGGAAAACTGGTATGAGAGTTTATTAACGCTTTCAGGCAAGAATTGATTGATTGCCGATTTGAGCAAGCAATAGCAAGTGATACTATACAAATCAGTGAAATATTTAAATGTTAAGACATATTTTATAAGTTCGCTGATGTCCAAACCTTTTATACTAAATCTTGTATTTGAATATACTATCTTGAAGAAGAATTATTTCTTAACGTTTGTAGACTTGGATGTAACAGATATAAATGATTCCTTAATCTTCAGTATAGAGAGAGCTGTTTATGATCACTTGAAGTATCAGGCTGCTTACTGCCCTATTCTGTAAGCAAGCACGGAAGGTTGAAGCTAACAATTTTGTGCTGTGTGCTGTCAGTTTTTTGAGGATGTTAAGGTCAGAACTACATCCCTGTTTAAATATTACGTAGACAGGCCTTAATTTATTTAGACTCTGTTTTATCCTGGCATAAAGTCTTTGCTGAGGTTCACTCTTTGTTTTCATCGTGCGCAGCCTCACTTCTAATATTTGTTGTAGGCGCCTTTCAGAATAAGAGATGATATGTTATCTATGTGATATTTTTGTAGCTTGATTTTTTCGTTTCATACAGTAACTGTTGTCTGTGTGAGTGTGTTTTGTTTATTTTCTGTTTTATTTTTTATTAACCAAAATATAAGCAAGATTCGGGCAACCCCTTCATTATGGGCCAATTCGACTTTATTGTGATATAAATATTTCGCGTTCGAGTTGAGTTCTTCTCTCTCTCTCTTCTTTCTCTCTTTTTTCTCTTTATATTCTTTATTCCTTCTCTTATTCTTCTCTCTCTCTTCTCTCTCTCATATTCTCTCCCTCAAATGATATGTATAGCGTTTAGATTTCTTCCTTGTTTTGTTTCTTGTTTTTATTGTGTGGATGTATGGGTATTAAATTTATTTCATTATCATGACATATAATTTGAAAGGAGTATAATCTAAAATTAGTGTTGATGGGATCGCATACTGTTTTGGGAATTATTTTTTTGATATTATCTCTGAAATACACACACACACACACACACACACACACACACACACACACACACACACACACACACACACACACACACACACACTCCTGTCTCTCACCTTTTATCGTCTTGCTTACAGTTATAGTGTATCTTGATGAAGGATTCATATTTTATATTTTCAATACTTTATTGGACTTGCCTCTGTACTTAAGTTTTTATGAGTGCCCTATTTCAATATCTTATAGTTATGTGTAACAAGTATGTGTACCATTTGACAATGTGTAGATGTTTATCTTTATGACTTATTAAGTTTGGTTGTGTTATTTTTCTTGGCTCTATTGTTGTTTGTCTGTTTTTCTCTTTTTATCTTCTTTTGTTGGTTTGGTTTTTCTTTCTCTTTTGTTTGTTTGTTTGTTTTGGTTAGGTTTTTTTGGGGGGTGGGGGTGGGGTGTGTGTGCATTTTTTAGGGTTTTCTTTTATTTGCTTGCTTTGGGGGGGGGGGGGGGGGGGGGGGGGGGGGGGGGGGGTGGGGGGGGGGGAGCTGTTTTGTAAAGGGTTATTTCCCTTGTTTTTATTGTGAGACTGTATAAGTATTGGGTTATTATTATTAAGATGTATCCCTAACGGGCGGGGACTGGATGTAAAAAAGCACATGTGTGCTTATTCATTATCCTCGAAATAAAATAATTTGACATTTGTCATTTGTCTCCACAGACCCTATGCCCACGACAGAGGCGATCTGTCACTCTTGCTGTGGGTATAGCCAGCCATGCAACACAGCAACACTATTCAGGCAACATTCTGCATTTCAAACAGGCAAAAATATTGTTTTAAAAAGAAAAAAAAAGTATCTTCTCAAAGGTTGTTTGCTAAAACTGATCAACTCATATGACCCTAGAGATTTTTGTTGAGCCTAATGCATATTGTTAAGAATCTAGATTGATTTTGCATGAATGTGTATTTTTTCCCCTTTTTTCTTTTATTTCGATGGTAATAGAATAAGCACTCATGTGTATGTTTTCATATGTGTTTTTTTTTACAGCTAGTCCCCGTGAGCATGTCGTTTTGTAAATCGGTTCCCATCGGCACAAATGGCATACTCTTCCGAAAGGCGGAACAGGTTTCAACGCGCGGGATGTGTGTGTGTGTGTGTGTGTGTGTGTGTGTGTGTGTGTGTGTGTGTGTGTGTGTGTGTGTGTGTGTGTTTTGTGTGTGTGTGTGTGTGTGAAAATAAAAATGATCTGTACTTGGTGTAAAAACTTTAAACATATATTTCCCTCACCCCCATCCTGCTCTCACGAAAAAGAAAAAAATATTAAATAAATCATCTAAAAATGAAATATTATAAACAAAGCATGCATCATTATCAATGTAAGATTAAAAAAAAAAGCCCACATAATTATCTCAAAATGATGGTGAAAGCAACCAAAATAGATATCAATGACGCATGTATGTACAAATCACCAGATAAACAGACATAGATTAGGATGACAGTTAACGGAAACATTTTTAGCAATACATGACATGATACACATGGAATCATATTGATAGATAACGGTCAACATTTATTCTTTCAAATAATTTTTCAGTGCTTTCTTATAACTCTGTATTATTATCGAGCGGACTAGCCTAAAAAAAAAAGTGTGTGTGTGAGTGTGCAAAGTTATTAGCTTGTACACTGGTTGTTAATGCTAATAAATCCTTTTTATACGAACATAAAATATGATAGATGCTTGCGTTTTTGAGGATATATAATCATGTAATTATGCCATAACCTATCGATTTTTGTATGTGCTGATATCGTGTTCTGTTGGTAGTGATTCACCTGTATTTATCATTCTTGAGAATTAAACTCTGTGTGTGTGTGTGTGTGTGTGTGTGTGTGTGTGTGTATGTATGTGTGTGAGTGAGTGTGCGTGCGTGCGTGCGTGCATGCACATAGCACTAGGCCTAATACGCACATTCCCCCTTCACTTGGCAAAACGCCCGGGAGAATGCATGACCCTGACATTAATTAGCGAGTCTCGGCTTCAGCCCGACTGGTGGTCATCGATCTAGACATGAAGATAACAACGTTCTGCACTGTTTTGTGACAACTTCTTTTATTTCGAGGATAAGGAATATTCACTCATGTGCTTTTTTTTTTTTACACATCCAGTCCCCGCCCTTAGGGATACATCTTACTAATAACAACCCAATACCCATACTCTAACACAGTAGAAATAAACAAAAGAAAAAAAACCCAACCAAAAAAAACACAAAACCACCCAAAAAAACCCCGAAAAAAAGAAAAACAAACAAAAAACCCACAGAAAAAACAAACAAACTTTTATAAAGTCATAAAAATGGACATCTACACATTGTAAAATGGTACACATAGTTGTTACACGTAACAATAAGATATTGAAAAAGGACATTCATTAAAACTCAAGTACAGCCAACAAGCCCAATAAATATTGAAAATATAAGAATTCGTCCTTCATCAGGATACACAACAACAATAACTTTAAGCAAAACAATAGAATGTCATCAGCAATTGATGGATGCTTTTGCTGAGTGTACACTGCATATCAGTTCAGTTAGTCATTGTATCCTCTCCCGGTGGGATTCCAGGGGTCTGTCAGTAAAATAATATATGACATACCCACCTTCTGGAATGTCTGTGCTTGGAATTCTTTTTTTTGTGTGTGTGGTGGTAACCTCTCTTTGTTTCTGCTTTGTTCCTTTTCCCCCTCTTCTTGTCTAAGTCCTTCGGATGAGACTATAAACCGAGGCCCCGTGTTCGAACGCATCCAGAACATCTTGTGCACACGTTAAATCCTGTTCCGCTTTTCGTAAGAGTAAGCCATTGTGTGCTGGTGGGAACAGATGACAGAATTTACAAAACCACATACATACGGGACTGGATGTAAAAAAGCACATAGTGCTTTTATTTTCCATGGAGTAAGGAATTGTCAAAGACTCAGCTTCTCTAGGGGGCCAGCATATTGAGGGTGGCCGCCATCTTTTCTCCCTCACTGCTTTACCGTCCCTAACCCTAGAGAGGGCAGGCACCATTTTCAGCTGGTGAACTGGGGACTGTACTGAAGCTAAGGGCTAGAGAAATCCTAAAACAGGACCTTGACTGAAACCGTTTCCAGCCTTTACAGTTGATGTGATGAATTGTCCCCACATCAGTCCATTTAAGATTACACACTGCTTTAAAGCAGACTGCATCTCATCAACACTTTGATATGACATGTCATGCCTGTATTGAGCTCAGTGCCCATTTGGGACCTCTTGGTCTGTCTGTCTGCCTCTCAGGCTATCTCTCTTTCTGTCTGTCTCTGTCAGTCTGTCTGCCTACCTGACTCTCTCTCTCCCCCAAAATTGTTTAAATATGTTTTGTATCTTTATGACTGAGCAATGGGAAAAAAAGTGAATAAAAAGATTTGAAGAAAACCCTATGATATGAATGTAAGCAAATAAAGCACTGAACAGGATGTTGTCAGTGAATTGCTTTTTAACTTTACAAAAGCCACACAGGCATCATGTGATTATGTATCAGATAGCCTTGATAGCAGTAACTTAACTTTTTCATCTTCTCTTGATCTTATCCTTGGTATAATACTTGGTTTTGTCAATGCATTTCATTATGCAGTTGGTAAAATAACTGACAAGCCGATATCTATAGATCTTCTGACCTTTGTAGGTAAACAATATAGAATGCTTGTCGCACAAGAACATTAATTACATACTAGTCAGTAGTATTAACTATTGGCACAGAAGAACATTAAATACATACTAGTCAGTAGAATTAACTATTATTTAAGTAAATGAATTAGTAGCACTTTCCCACCATTGCTTGGCTAGAACTCAGGTTGGCCAATGGTGCTGATTTTTGCCTATGGAACCATTTTTCGCCCACCATGAAGGCAGCCGCATTCTAACTTCGGGGATGTATGCTGGGTATGTTCGTGAAACTTCCCTAGCCCACCGAACGCTGACTTAAATTATGAGATCTTTAACGTGCATATTTCAATATTTGATCTTCTGCAAGTGTATTATGTACACTAAGGGAATCAAGCAAGACCTGGGAGATCGTAAAAAATCCCCACGCTTAATTCACCAGACGTCGCCGAGATTCAAACCCACAGCTTCATGGGCGAATGGCACTGAAGTCGAAGGGTCTTAACTACTTGGTTATAGCATTAGTCAGTTGAGTTAGTAGCATCCAAAAAACAAATAAAGGAAGGTAAATAAAAGCGAAGTTTTCCGTTTTCTTTACTCTCTCTCTGACCTGTAGCACAAGCAAGTACTGCCAAAACCAGCTATCTTTCTCTGACACTTGAAATTATGTACACGTGACAATAAAAAGTACCTTGTAACTGCAGCTTTGAAAACGTTCCAGTTTTCCTAGAACTAGACAGCAAAACGACGCTATGATGTTTAACTGCGGAACGAAAGTACTAAGTAGAGGCCATTTTGTTACGAAGAGTTACTTCCCTGCAAGGCTTCCTTGAAAGCTCGGTAGAGAAGGGGGAGTGTCAGAAGTGATTTTGAACAAATATGAGCACTACTAGCAAGGACATGGCATTAGAATTTCATCTAGATTAACCAAGTACAGACACAAAAATATAACTTACAACAAACGATAAAAGTTGCGAGGAAGGAAGCAAACACGTGGATACCAGGTATTGCAGATTGCGTTTTCCTTGTAGGGTTATCTTCTCCTGGTAGGTGGGGGCCTTTGCAAGGGGTGATATTCTCTTATTTATTAATATTCTTTTCCCTTTATTTCGAGGATAATGGAATAAGCATTCATGTGCCTTAAAAAAAATCCAGTCCCAGTGTATGCAGCTTGGTATATTTTGTCACCCGTTCCTACCGGCACACAATGGCCTACTCTTCGAAAAAGCGGAACGGGTTTTAACGTGTACCCAAGATGCACACGGGACGTCGGTTTATAGTCTCATCCGAAGGACTTTTGAGGGAGTGGAGTCGGCACTGATGTTAACTCCAGAGGAAAAAAATCCTCTTGAACGAGATTCGAACCCGGGTCAGCAGATCACGAGCGCATCCCCCTAACATAATAAGTGGTCTGACCAGGTTCGATCTCCATCAGCTCCGTGCTGTTAGGTTTTGTTGTTTTTTTCATCATCAGGTGTTGGCCGCACTAATACTGGAACCTGTTGTCATCTGAAATAGTTTGAATAACTGCACTGATGATCATCAGAAGTGTAGACCCAAACACAATAATTATTGTGTTGTGTTGGATTGTGTTGCATTTCTTATTGCATTGTGTTTCATTGTATTGCATTTTTCGTTGCATTGCCATGTATTTTATTTTTACATTTTCCATTGCATTGCATTTTATTGTGTTGTGTTGCCTTGTGTTGCGTTGTATTGTATTGCATTGTATACGTATTGTATTGCATTGTATATAGCGCTAGGCCTACAGCAAATTTCTCTGCAAAACATTCGGGCTGCTCACCCCAAGGAGAGCACTTCGGCACAAGAGCACTGCCACCAATAATAATGAAAACCAACAACACCCCTGTATAGGCCTCTATTATGCTTTTAAGTTCCCAGTCAGAGTGGCCTTTTCCCTTACAGTATATTGCCAGGAACAAGTCTTCTCTTGCCATGTGTTTAAACAAACAAACAACAACAAAAAAAATACGTGTGTTAAAAGTGTTACACACTGGACATCTAATCATGGTCTCATCTGTAAAAGAAAAAAAAATTTACCCCCTCCTCCCAAGTAACACACACACACACACACACACACACACACATCCAAACGAAAACCAAACAAGAAACCCAACAGAAACAAACAAAACAAAACAACCCCCCCCCCCCCCCCACTACCACTAACAGCAACTAAGGGGGGACGATAGCCTAGTGGTCAGAACATTGGGCTCACAATCTGACGACCCGGGTTCGATTCCCGTTCAAGTGGATATTTTCCCCTGGAGTTAACATAAGTGCCGACTCTGCTCTCCCCAAAAGTCCTTCGGATGAGACTGTAAACCGAGGCCCCGTGTGCGAACGCACGCAGAACATCTTGCGCACATGTTAAATCCTGTTCCGCTTTTCGTAAGAGTAGGCCATTGTGTGCCGGTGGGAACAGATGACAGAATTAATAAAACCGCATATACACGGGGACTAGATGTAAAAAAGCACATAAGTGCTTATTCCATTATCATCCATATAAAAGAATAAAAGAAAATAAATAAATAAATAAGTAGCCAACCAGACAACAAAAATGACACAAAACACATTACTATGCGAATGTCCAACACTATTGGGTATGATCAACGATGCATGAGAATATGAATTAGGCAATGTTATCTAAAACACAAAAGGAAGATTGTACTCTGCCAGGACTGATAACTGATAATTATTATCATTGGTAGCTGACAATAACAATGACTCTCCCCCCCCCCCCCCCCCCCAATACTAAAACAGCATTTATTCATTTTGAGTTATTTTTTTCATTTGGAGGATAATGGAGTAAGCACTTGTGTGCTCTTTCTTCTGTTTTTTTCTTTTCTTTCTTTCTTTTTTTATTTTATTTAAAAACATTCAGTCCATGTGTGCATGCAGTTTTGTGAATTTTGTCATCTGGAAAGATACAAATTGATCTTAGATGAAATTAAAAAGCATTTTATCAAAAAAACAACAACAACAACTCAACAACAAAACAACTTACCGTACAACAAAATAATGTGATAAACAAAATAACGAAGTTGATGTGAAATTTGAACAACGAGAGGAACATGATAAAGGGAGAGTATAAATGACTGGCATTCCAATTGCCTGGATTACATCCCTTACACCGTCAAACACACACACACACACACACACACACACACACGAAGTAAGGAACTAAGGGAATATGCATGCCACACATTCGGCCACGTCAGGTGTCGTTAAGTTGTGTTTATGTCGCTAACTGGATCAAAATGTTCAACAGTGCGACCCCGGCCCAACCAAAATAACGGCAATAAAAAAAAGACATTAACCAAAGAAACTCATAAAGTTTATCAAAATAAATATCTTTCTATTGCCGTTAGTTTGGGTTGTGTTTTCATCTGCGTTGATGTAAAGCGATGTGCTTGACATTTAAGAATACCTTCCATTTATTTTTTGGACAGGGTTAGCACCACTTAGTTGAACGTCTTGATCCAAATAGTGACAAGAAAACCACTTCGGCCTATCGACACCACCCCTTGCCCTTTGTATCATTGAGATACATTGCAGGGAATCGCTTATGTGTCGTTCTGCCTTCTCTCTCACCTCTTTTCTTCTTCTTGTTCTTAATGTTCGTGTTCTTTTGTTCTTGTTTTTGTTTTGTTGTTGGTCGTGTTCTTCGACTATTGTTGTTGTTGTTGTTCTTCTCCTATTCTTAACTAAAACTTTTTTTGGGGGTTTAAGTCTTGTTGTTGTTGTTGTTATTATTCTTCTGCTCCTTTTTAAAACAAACATTTTTGTTACGTCTAGTCGTTGTTATTCTTTCTTTCTTTTCCCTCTTCATCATCTTCTGCTCCTCCTATTCAAAATTAAACTTTTGTTCAGTCTTGTTGTTGTTGCCGTTGTTGTTGTTCCTCCTCCTCTTTCTTCTTCTTTTCGCTTTTTCAGTGTTCTTCCTGATCTTTCTCATCTTCTTCAATAGAGTGCTCGCCTTCAACAAGTCAAGTCAAGTCAAGTCAAGTCAAGTCAAAAACACTTTAACCATCCCATGAAGGGCAATTACAATACTGACAGGCACATTGATACCTATAATTATCTCACAAGGTAAGGTAAAGGTAAAGGAGTCCCATAACCTATAAGGTCGTAGGGGAGCGAGGCGTCAGAGACCTCACTTCTCTAGGGCCAGCATATTGAGGGCGGCGCCCATCTCCTCTCCCTCGCTGCTTTACCTTCCCTGACCCTAAAGAGGGCAGGTACCCATTTACAGCTGGGTGAACTGGGGGAACTGTACTGAAGCCAAGGCGCGCAAACGGTCAACCATCCAACTGGTAACCACGCTCGACGCTGCTTAACTTGGCTGGGGAAAGCGAGTGCTCCGACCACTGAGCTATCCCGTCCCCTTTATCTCACAAGACACAAGAAAAATACATTTCAGATTGTAATAAGCATTCCAAGATAGCTTAAAAAAATTATCATACACAAACACAAGCCAAGGTGCGCGCGCGCACACACACACACACACACACACACACACACACACACCAATGTAGGAATACAATGTAAAAACCATTGATTGGAAAAGATATAATTTTTTTTTTACGCGTGCACGCACGTGCGCATTCACACACATGCGCACACCCATACACATACAAATATATGAACACAGTTTTATCATACATACACACACACTGCACACGCGCACCATAATGACCATTATCTAGTAAAGACACACACACACACACACACACGCACACACACACAAAATTTAGAAATCATTCTTGAAAGCCAAAAGCAAGATACAGGAGTACTTATTTTCATTACCACACACAACGCACCCAGGCACTTGACAATCAGGGCGTATATCAGAGAATGTAAAACTGGTTGGTCAGTGCTGCTATTTTGAATTTAGAACTAGAATGACTACTGGAACAAAGGAATTTCTTTTTCTATTTGTTTTATTGTTGGAGCACCGAAAGCGGCGTCCTGAAGGCAATAACTGAAATTCCGAAGACATAGCATGGGATGATCATCCAAGATGGCAGTCGCTTTGCGCACAAGCTGCTGATCACAGTATGGCTTGAGATCTCTTTGTTCTTCTCCAATTATTTTTGAGCAGATTCTAACAATTCTCCGAAGACTATTCTTGTTTTTAACACTAAGGTTGTTGTACCAAGTTCGAAACCTTAGGTTACAGCTCTCTACAAGGGTTGTGTGTAATAGAAGAGAGTGAAAACAGGACAAGGAAGCCCCCCCCCCCCCCCTCCACCCCACTTTCCCCCAACACCAACAAAATCCCCAAACTATACCCCCCCTTCCCCAACACAAAACCCCACAACCAACCAGCCAGCCAAACAAGATCCTCCAAACTTGAGTTCGAGGATAAAAGAGAAGTAGACATGCTCTTTTAAGCTAGTCCCCACTTTTATTAGGGATTGATATCAATGATATGAATTGATGTGTAATGAATATGCCTGCCAACAAAGGGAAGAGTGGTTCAGACGGTTGGATTTCAACCCCAGGGGTCCATGAAGTCGTGGGTTCGAATCTCGGCAGCGTGTCTGGTGAATTCAAGGTGGGAGGTTTTACGATTTTCCCAGGTTAGTTTCAAGTGCAAGATCATGCCAGTGACTTAATTCCCGTCAAGTGTATATATATACAGAAGATTAAATTATGCACGTTAAAGATCCCGTAATTCAAGTCAACCATCATCACGGTGGAAGTGGATTGGGCACATCCTCCGAAGAGACCCACAGTCAATCACAAGAACAGCATTGCACTGGACCCCAGAAGGAAGGAGAAAAAAAGGAAGACATAAAGCAACGTGGAGGAGGACTGTAGAAAGTGAGATGAAGGCCATGCAGCACTCTTGGGGATCAGTGACTAGGTTGGCCCAGGATAGGCAGGAGTGGAAGCCCTTTGTTGCTGCCCTACACACCACTGGGTGTAATGGTTAATGATGATGATGATGAATTCAAGTCAGCTTTTAAAACAATTAAAAAAATTCTTTTATATCGAGGATAATGGAATAAGCACTTATGTACTTTTTTACAATCAGTCCCCGTGTGTATACGGTTAAGTAAATTCTGTCATCTGTTCCCACTGGCACACAATGGCCTACTCTTACAAAAAGCGGAACAGGATTTAACATGTGCGCAAGATGTTTTGCGTGCGTTCGCACACAGGGCCTCGGTTTATAGTCTCATCCAAAGGACTTTTTGGGGAGAGTGGAGTCTACACTGATGTTAACTCCAGGGGAAAATATCCTCTTGAACGGGAATCGAACCCGGGTCGTCAGATTGCGAGCGCAATGTTTTAACCACTAGGCTATCCCGTCCCCCATTCGTGCTTTCGTGGGTTATGCAAGCAGGAGCAATACCCAGCATACATCCCTGACATCAGAATGCTGCTATCTTCATGGTGTGGGAAAAACGATGACATAGGCAACAATCTCACCATTGGTAAACCTATGAGCTGAGGCAAAGAACGAAAAAAAAAATCTATTTATTTCTTGATTTAGATGTATTATTTTTGCAGTAGAACACTGGTTTTGTTTGCCTTGTCCAAAACAACGAGAATGATTGCATAATAATAACACTACTACTACTACTGCTACAACTACTGCTACTACTACTACTGCTACTGCTACAACTACTGCTACTACTACTGCTGCTGCTGCTTCTACTACTACTACTACTACTACTACTACTACTACTACTACTACTACTACTAAGAATGATAATACCACCACCAACACCAAATAATAATAATAATAATAATATTCATCATCATAATAATATTCATCATCATCATCATCATCATCATCATCATAATAATGATGATAACAATAATGATATGATGATAACAATAATGGTGATAATGATAATAGTAACGACTATGGCATTTATACAACACTGGATCTTGTAAAGTAAACAAATCAAAGCGATTCAGCGATTTACGAGCTTTTTGTATTTATAAGCTTGGCTGACCAAGTTGTCCCTGCATAGTAGGCCTACGCTAAATGCTGCCGCCTCGTGTTTGGTCCAACAGCCACGACACACCCCGAGGATGATTGACAGGTGTGGACTCGCCCGTCTTTTGTGGACATGGGACCTTTATGTCGCCAAGAATAGCCAGACCACACACACAGAGATTTTTTTTTAAAAAGACGAAAATTTTGTAATTTTCATGAAATCAAGGAAATAACAAACAAACAATAAGAAAGAAAACGAAAGAGACCCCCCAACCCACCCCCCTAAAAAAACAAAAAAAAAACCAACAACCAACCAACCAAACCCACACACAAACAACAAAAACACAACAAAAAGCAAACAAAAAACGAACAAAGAAAACAACCAAAAAAAACCAAACAAAAACCCCCAAACAACCCCAAAAACTCACAACAAAAACCAAACAAAAATTCCAGCCAAGTAACAAAGAAATCTCTCCCCCCCCCTCCCCTGTCACAGTCACCGATCCCTCAGGTTCCGATTCCTTTGGGGCGCCTTCGAAGCTTTGTCAACCACCTTTCTCCAGTCCTCTCGTCTCTCAGCCACCCTCAGGGTGTCTCTCAGCTCCATGTCTGTCCACTCTCGAATGTTGTCCTCCCATCTCTTCCTTTGTCTGCCTCTTCTTCTTCCTCCCCTCACTGAGCCTTGTAGGATTGTTTTAGCAAGACCAGAGGAGTGTGTGACATGGTCAAACCACTTCAGTTTTCGTTGTCTGACGAGTGTTTGAAGGTCAGTTTAGGGCCCGATTTCATTGCGGATGCATTTCTTGACTTCTTCATTCGGGATATGGTCTTTGTACGAGATGCCTAAGTGTCTTCGGAAGCACCTCATTTCTACAGCTCTTATTCTTCTCTCTAAGTCCGCTGTGAGGGTCCATGATTCACATGCATATAAGAAGATTGACATGACCCCCCTCCCCCCCCTCACAAAACCCCAGATCCCCCCCCCCCCCCCTAATATTAACGCAAATGTGACAAAAAAAAGTGTATTCATCTTCCGTCCTATGTTTTCCTTTGTCTTTTTGCTGGATTCTTAATGAAATAGGTTTTGGTTGTTTTCATATCTTTGCTATCCGAATCTTAAATTCTAATTATGTCAACTAACTCTCTCTCTCTCTCTCTCTCTCTCAGGGGGGGCCGATCACGTAATGTGAAGGTGAAGACGTACAGAAATTGCTCTAGTATTTTTGTGAATTAGTAGCTAGTTTAAGTGGCCTTTTTTCATTGTTTGCATACAGTTAGATAAGGAGGATGGGAATATCGCTGCAGTTGTATAGGGCTGTCTGTGGGACATTTGCGGCAGTATTCGCCTGCTTCATATCCAAACGGGCAGAATTTAAATCGGCCATTCAGGACCTCCATCCTGAAGCTAAAAAGCAGGCCAGAGGGTGTACTGTTAGGACTGACCCTCACCTATCTCTTCTGGGGGGGCCTTTTGCTTCGGTGTGGTGATGTGAGACCAACCCTGGACCCCCCTCCCCTAAATCTGCTGGCCAAGGACGAAAGTTGAGGCAAACCAGCTTGACGAGTGGTGCTGGTGGTCGTAGCCCAAAGCAGAAAAAGTGCAACGGAAAACTAAAGCCAGTGCAGATGTGACCGCCAGCACCCCCTACAACCATACACTGTAGACAGGAGTCTTCTCCTACAGGCTTCTGATGTGACATTTACCACGATGACGACCAAGTTGGAGAAAGTGGAGAACCTATTAAAGTCAACAACGGAGAGTATGAAGAACGAGATACAATTGTTGACAACAGTGTTGATGCCTTAAAAGAGGAAATGTGTGGTATCAGAAAAGATGTGAACAATCTTAGGACTGAAAATGCTGTGTTAAAACAATCAAATACAGAACTAATGGACAGAGTGGAAAAACTAAAAAGAAAGCAACGATCAAGAAGGCTGTAAGACGAAACAACTAAAATTATCTGGCATGGAAAAGAAAAGTATGAGACTGGAACTGATTGTGAAATGTGGTGAAAAATCATTCTTTCGGAAAAAATGGATGTAGCAGTGTTAAGTTTGATAGTGTGCACGGATAAATTCTAAACCCAACTCTCCCATTATTGCAGTGTTGTCTTTATCAAGATAATGCTTGAATATTGAATGGTAAAACTCGTTTGAAAGGTTCAAGGATTTTTGTAGCGATGATTTTTCCAAAACTGTAGAGATATAACACAACACCCCATACTTGAAGGTGTCTTATGCAGAGGAAAAAATTGGAAGGTCTTTGATCAATTGATCATTAATGGCGAAGGAATGACCCTTATGATTTTTCAAAGTAGGGAATACTTGTTGCCGGCCCATACATATCCTGAATAGTCTCAGTTTACAGGGGGTAGGAAAGTAAACAGACAATGGTCACTCCCTCAGTTAGACACTCATGTAATAGGGCTTGATGCAGTGAGGCATAAAACATCAACCACACAGGGCTAGACAAAGACAGGTCTGACTTGGCCACCAGCTAACACATAGCGACCATGTATTATAGGCAGTCTTTAATAAAGAGCACTTCTTAACCCCTGTTGAAAGCATAAGGGCTAGATCTTGTCATGTCAATGTAAATGGTGAAAGTGTCAGTCTAGATGTGTGAATCAATTGAATTGTGGCAATACAGATAAAACAAATAAAGCTTTTTCAATTTTGTCTTGAAACGTAAATGGATTGTTGTCAAAACTGGCTGATAGAGATTTTGTATCTTATGTGCATAGCTTTGATTTTATATGTCTGACAGAAACGTTCCTGGAAAATGTCCAGCCAGATGTTTTTACTGGCTATAAGGCCTTCTGTAAGTCAGCAATTAAAGTTAGCCATCAAGGGAGGCGATCTAGTGGTTTAGTTTGTTTAATAAGGCATGAGTTATCTGCCTTTGTGAATTGTTTAGATGTTCCATATCCTAATATTTGCATTTTTCTCTGTGACAAATCTCTGTTGCGTACAGCAAGAAATGTTTTGCTTGTCTGTGTGTATATCCCACCTGAAGGTTCGCCTTTTTATAACATGTTTGACAATGATAATGGAATTGCTATGTTGGAAGAATGTTTAGTAAATTGTGTGGTGACACTGGATGAAGTAGATATAATACTATGTGGAGACTTAAACAGCAGGACCTCAAACTTTTCTTGTCAGCATGTAGAAAATGACTTTAGTTCAGATGTCCAAAGTAAAAGTATGTCTCTCAGCAGCAATCGTAATTCTGAAGATTGTGTTATCAACAATTATGGTAAATTACTATTGAATATGTGCACTGCTCTTAGTTTACAAATTCTAAATGGCCTATGTAATGGTGACCAACAAGGACGCTATACATACATCTCTGATGGAGGATGTAGTGTTAATGATTATTTTTTAGTGTCAGATGATTTGTTCTCTCAGATTTTTGACTCATGTCGTTTGTTTGTTGCCGAGCGTTCTGATTCTGATCACCTTCCTGTTGAATTATATATTAATCCAGTATATAATACAGAGGTGGAAACTGAGAAGCCATCTGTTATGGAAAAGTTTTTATGGGATGAAAACAAACTCTCAGTTTATAAAGAAAATCTCCATGATGTGAACATGTGTGAAATTTTTATTAATGCCTTTCAGATGATTGATGAGAACATTAATGAAGCTTTAGATTTGTTTAACGGTTTCATAAAAGCCAGTGCTGATTGTATGAAGAAAAAGGTACATATCAATAAAGGTCCATCAAATGATACTTGGTTTGATAATGAATGTAAAAGTATGAAATATAAGGTCAGAAAACTTCTGAAGACTTTCCGAAAAACATTAAGAAATGAGGCCAAAAACATGTACTGTGTCACAAGAAGGGAATATAAATGCATGCTTGAACGAAAAAAGAAACAGTATAATAAAACCTTACTTGCAGATATGATGTCATCTATCTCTTTATCAAATCCAGTTCTGGAAAAGTGTTAAGAAGGCGTCATTTAGAAAAAGGCAGCCAAAGAATAGTATATCAGTTGACAGATGGTTTCAACATTTCAAAACCCTGTTGGAGAAAGACTCATTAGCTAACTCCATGATTACTGATGTTGACAGTGATGGAACTGAGGAAGATTTTGATCGTCCCATATCTAAAGACGAAATATTAAGGGCACTTAGAAAATTAAAGAGTGAGAAAGCAGCCGGTCCTGATCAAATCATTGGTGAATTGCTAAAATATGGAGGTGAAAATATTGTGCTTTTCCTTCTAAAACTATTCAGAGTTGTTTATTCTTCTGCTTGCTGATGATGTTATCCTGCTATCTGAAACAGTTGTAGGCTTACAAAAGCAGTTAAACAGCTTAAACAGTGCTGCAACATCACTGGATCTTAAGGTTAATCTGAGTAAGAGTAATATCGTTGTATTCAGAAAAGTGGATATTTAGCTGCTCATGAAAAATGGTTGTACAATGGAAATATCATGCCTGTGATTAATGTATATAAATATTTAGGAATCTGTTTTTCTACTAAGCTTAGTTTCACAACTGCATGTAAAGATCTGGCAAGTCGAGGTAAACGAAGCTTGTTATTTGTGTTGAAAAAACTACGAATATTGAATAATAACTCTTTTGACTTGTTCATTAAGATATTTGATGCACAAATACAACCCACTATGTTATATGGCGCAGAAATTTGGGGCTTGGATGCAGCTGTAACACATTGTGAATCAGTTCACCTCTTTGCTTTAAAGCAGTTTTTAGGCTTAGATAGACGTACACCTAATGATCTTGTTTATAGTGAAACTAATAGATACCCTCTCTCTGTTAGTGCTGCTGTAAGATGCATTAGATATTGGATTAAGATTCTGCATATGAATGAGAGCAGGCTACCGTTTAAATCCTACAAGATGCTTTATGATCTAGATGTCAAAGGGAAAAACAACTGGGCAACAGAAATACGTACCTGTTTGTGTGAACTCGGGTTTGGATTTGTTTGGCTCAATCAAGGAGTCGGAAATTGTAGAGAGTTTATTAACGCTTTCAGGCAAAGATTGATTGATTGCCGATGGCAGCAATGGAGTGATCATATACAAAACAGTGAAATATTTCAAATGTACAGACAATTTATAAGTTCGCATGATGTCAAACCTTATCTAAAACTTGATATGGATATACATTTGAAAAGAATTATGTCTAAGTTTAGACTTGGTGTATCAGATATAAATGTTCATAAATTCAGATACAGAGACATGATATTGACGACCTCAGGCTGCTATGCCCATTATGTAAGCAAGCACCGGAGGATGAAGTACATTTTGTGTTGTGCTGTCCAGTTTTGAGGATGTTAGGCAGAACTACATCCCTGTTAAATATAGTAGACAGCCTAATTTATTTAGACTCTGTTTACTCCTGGCATCAAGTCATCCTGAGGTTGTGCGCAGCCTCACTTTATATTTGTGTAGAGCTTTCAGAATAAGAGAGATAATGTTATCCTAAGTGATATTTTTGTAGCTGACTTTTTGTTATACAGTAACATGTTGTCTGTGTGTGTGTGTTTGTTTATTTTGTTTTATTTTTTAACCAAAATACTAAGCAGTTCGGCAACCCCCTTCATGTATGGGCCAATGGCCTTTTTGTGAATAAATCATTCGAGTTCGAGTTCGAGTTTCTCTCTCTCTCTCTCTCTCTCTCTCTCTCTCTCTCCTTCTCTCTCTCTCTCTTCTCTCTCTCTCTCTCTCTCTCTCTCATATTCTCTCCCTCAATGACTGTATAGGTTTAGATTTCTTCCTTGTTTTGTTTCTTGTTTTTATTGTGTGGATGTATGGGTATTAAATTTATTTCATTTCATGACATATAATTTGAAAGGAGTATATCTAAAATAGTGTTGATGGGATCGCATACTGTTTTGGGAATTATTTTTTGATATTATCTCTGAAATACACACACACACACACACAACACACACACACACACACACACACACACACACACACACACACACACACACACACACACTCTGTCTCTCACCTTTATTGTCTTGCTTAAGTTATAGTGTATCCTGATGAAGGATTCATATTTTATATTTTCAATACTTTATTGGACTTGCCTCTGTACTTAAGTTTTTATGAGTGCCCTATTTCAATATCTTATAGTTATGTGTAACAAGTATGTGTACCATTTGACATGTGTAGATGTTTATCTTTATGACTTATTAAGTTTGGTTGTGTTATTTTTCTTGGCTCTGATTGTTGTTTGTCTGTTTTTTCTCTTTTTTATCTTCTTTTGTTGGTTTGGTTTTCTTTCTCTTTTGTTTGTTTGTTTGTTTTGGTTAGGTTTTTTTTGGGGGGTGGGGTGGGGTGTGTGTGCATTTTTTAGGGTTTTCTTTTATTTGCTTGCTTTGGGGGGGGGGGGGGGGGGGGGGTTGGTGGGGGGGGGGGGGGAGGCTGTTTTGTAAAGGGTTATTTCCCCTTGTTTTTATTGTGAGACTGTATAAGTATTGGTTATTATTATTAAGATGTATCCCTAACGGCGGGGACTGGATGTAAAAAAGCACATGTGTGCTTATTCATTATCCTCGAAATAAAATAATTTGACATTTGTCATTTGTCTCCACAGACCCTATGCCCACGACAGAGGCGATCTGTCACTCTTGCTGTGGGTATAGCCAGCCATGCAACACAGCAACACTATTCAGGCAACATTCTGCATTTCAAACAGGCAAAAATATTGTTTTAAAAAGAAAAAAAAAGTATCTTCTCAAAGGTTGTTTGCTAAAACTGATCAACTCATATGACCCTAGAGATTTTTGTTGAGCCTAATGCATATTGTTAAGAATCTAGATTGATTTTGCATGAATGTGTATTTTTTCCCCTTTTTTCTTTTATTTCGATGGTAATAGAATAAGCACTCATGTGTATGTTTTCATATGTGTTTTTTTTTACAGCTAGTCCCGTGAGCATGTCGTTTGTGTAATCGGTTCCCATCGGCACAATGGCATACTCTTCCGAAAGGCGGAACAGGTTTCAACGCGCGGGATGGTGTTTTGTGTGTGTGTGTGTGTGTGTGTGTGTGGTGTGTGGTTTTGTGTGTGTGTGTGTGTGGTGTTGTGTGTGTGTGTGAAAATAAAATGATCTGTACTTGGTGTAAAAACTTTAAACATATATTTCCCTCACCCCCATCCTGCTCTCACGAAAAAGAAAAAAAAATTAAATAAATCATCTAAAAATGAAATATTATAAACAAAGCATGCAGCATTATCAATGTAAAATTAAAAGAAAAAGCCCACATAATTATCTCAAAATGATGGTGAAAGCCAACCAAAATAGATATAATGACGCATGTATGTACAAATCACCAGATAACGACATAGATTAGGATGACAGTTAACGGAAACATTTTTAGCAATACATGACATGATACACATGGAATCATATTGATAGATAACGGTCAACATTATTCTTTCAAATAATTTTTCAGTGCTTCTTATAACTCTGTATTATTATCGAGCGGACTAGCCTAAAAAAAAAAGTGTGTGTGTGAGTGTGCAAAGTTATTAGCTTGTACACTGGTTGTTAATGCTAATAAATCCTTTTTATACGAACATAAAATATGATAGATGCTTGCGTTTTTGAGGATATATAATCATGTAATTATGCCATAACCTATCGATTTTTGATGTGCTGATATCGTGTTCTGTTGGTAGTGATTCACTGTATTTATCATTCTTGAGAATTAAACTGTGTGTGTGTGTGTGTGGTTGTGTGTGTGTGTGTGTATGTATGTGTGTGAGTGATGTGGTGCGTGCGTGCGTGCATGCACATAGCACTAGGCCTAATACGCACATTCCCCCTTCACTTGGCAAAACGCCCGGGTGAATGCATGACCCTGACATTAATTAGCGAGTCTCGGCTTCAGCCCGACTGGTGGTCATCGATCTAGATATGAAGATAACAACGTTCTGCACTATGTTTTGTGACAAATTCTTTTATTTCGCGGATAATGAATAGTCACTCATGTGCTTTTTTTTCTTTTTTACATCCAGTCCCCGCCCTTAGGGATATATCTTAATAATAACCCAATACTCATACTCTCACACAGTAGAAATAAACAAAGAAAAAAACAACAACAAAACCACCACCACCCAGAAAACATCCCTCAAAAAATCCAGCAAACACAAACAAAAAACCCACAGAAAAAAACAAACTTTATAAAGTCATAAAAATAAACATCTACACATTGTAAAATGGTACACATAGTTGTTACACGTAACAATAAGATCTTGAAATAGGACATTCATTAAAACTCAAGTACAGA
The DNA here is from genome assembly GCA_028751875.1 of Rapana venosa. Classification (NCBI taxonomy): domain Eukaryota; kingdom Metazoa; phylum Mollusca; class Gastropoda; order Neogastropoda; family Muricidae; genus Rapana; species Rapana venosa. Next base: position 3,456,305 of record CM054160.1, on the reverse strand, counting down.
ACAACAAGCCCAATATATATTGAAAATATAAAGTACGTCCTTCATCAGGATACACAACAACTATAACTTGAAGCAAAACAATAGCATGTCATCAGCAATTGATGGATGCTTTTGCTGAGTGTACACTGCACATCAGTTCAGTTTTTCATGTATCCTCTTCCGGTGGGATTCCAGGGGTCTGTCAGTATAATATATGGCATACCCACCTTCTGGAATGTCTGTGCTTGGAATTCTTTTTTTTTTGTGTGTGTGTGGGGTGGTAACCTCTCTTTGTTTCTGCTCTGTTCCTTTTTCCCCTCTTCTTGTCTAAGTCCTACGGATGAGACTATAAACCGAGGCCCCGTGTTCGAACGCATGCAGAACATCTTGCGCACACGTTAAATCCTGTTCCGCTTTTCGGAAGAGTAGGCCATTGTGTGCCGGTGGAAACAGAT
>CM054160.1:3425871-3428371 GCA_028751875.1 Rapana venosa | reverse complement strand
CACCCTTCCCCACCGAACTGCCCGCGTCACGTGTTCTCAGAGCGTGCTTTTGATCTGTTCACGTGTTGATTTGATTGTGATCAATATCAGCAAACATCAACATCCTCTTCGGTGTAAAACGCCGCACGTGTCCATTTTACATAACAAATCATCACAGGATATGTTAATGATTAGCATCCCTTTTTATCGAATTGATTTGGTAGAGTGTGTGGATGCACCTGTAGCCTACATTTTACATAACAAATCCTCACAGGCTATGTTAATGATTTATCGTCTTTTTTTATTTTTTTTATTGAACTGATTTGGTAGAGTGTGTGAATGCACGTGTAGCCTAGATTTTACATAACAAATCTTCACAGGCTATGTTAATGATTTATCGTCTTTTAAAAATATTGAACTGATTTGGTAGAGTGTGTGAATGCACATGTAGCCTACATTTTACATAACAAATCCTCACAGGCTATGTTAATGATTTATCATTTTTTTTTTATATTGAACTGATTTGGTAGAGTGTGTGAATGCACGTGTAGCCTACATTTTACATAATAAATCTTCACAGGATATTTTAATGATTTATCGTCTTTTTAAAGATATTGAACTGATTTGGTAGAGTGTGTAAATGCACGTGTAGCCTAGATTTTACATCACAAATCTTCACAGGCAATGTTAATGATTTATCGTCTTTAAAAAAAAAAAAAGAACTGATTTGGTAGAGTGTGTGAATGCTCGTGTAGCCTACATTTTACATAACAAAATCTTCACAGGCTATGTTAATGATTTATCGTCTTTTTTCTTTTTTTCTTTCTTTCTTTTTTTTAAAAATGGAACTGTGTTGGTAAAGTCTTGTTTTAAGGATATGGATGAATGTGTACATTTTACATGAGAAAGCTTCTCACGAAATATTAATGAGTTACCGTCTTGTATATATACATAACTTTCTCGGTAAAGTTTTAACTGCACAGAAAAGTGCAGGATTATACTAACACAGCTGCTAAAATTACAGAAAATAATAGTATGTATTTATTGATTATCTTAAAACATACAGGCTTGACTAGTCTCTGTTGTGATCGTATGCAGTGACTATAGCCATAACATCCCTGAATAGGTCATTTTGGTTTAATGTTTCATTTGATTAAGCTTAATTTTGGTATATGTAACAAAGTTAAAACCCGCCGGTGTTTTGGGTATTTTGTTTGCTTTGTTAAAAAAAGAGGATATGTCATTTCAAAGATGTGGTCTTAGACGGAAGGTAATACTTGTATTGCTGGAAGTGGTGTTTTTCATGGTGATGTTCTTTGCCCTGTATAAAATGTATAAGATAAATGATAAACAAGCATTAAAATCTTCGTTTTGCTAATTTTTCTTTTATTATGCCCACTTTTTATACATATATTATTATAATATGATAGTTACATAAGGAATAAATTCTGTTTTATACAACAGGGCCATAATTTTTGTGTGTGTAGATGTTTGATTACACTTAACGATTTAGAACGTAAAAATGGAACACACACACGTTGCTTAGCAGCATAACGATTAAAAAATGAACGGTGCGCACGCGTGTGTGTGTGTACGTGCATGCGTGCGTGACAGTTTAAGAATACCTCACGCACTTCTAAGTGCATCTAAATGAAACGTTATACTTACAAAAAAATCAAGAAAAAGACTTTTTGCTATGGATGCATCGTTTTTCGGCAGTTTTTCAAACAATTTAAAAACATTTCATTTAAGGACTTAAATTGTTTTCTTCAGTGACATTTGAACTTGAAAATATTGTTGAAATGCCACTTTTTGTTGTTGTAAATATTGATTGTCGCGGAGCTTTAGTTGTGGGTTTTTTTGGGTGTGAAAACCCCCCCATCAGGATGCTTTTCCTATTCTTCTTTCTTTCTTTAAATTAAGGGGAAAAATGTGATTCGATAAAAAACCCACCCTCCCAACGCTTTAAAAATGGGTTGCAGTCATACAACAGTCGTGCTGATTAAAAAGTTCAAATTGTATCTGTAGAATCGCAATTCGTTGTCATACGGACGACAGTCTTTCGTAATATGCAGCGATCGTGGCAGAGCTAACGTTAACAGGGAAATGGAATTAAGAATTGACGATCCCATGACGTTATTATCTGATCCTGTGCGCACGTTTGATGTCAAGTGCAAACAGTTTACAACATCAAAGGCTTTTGTGAGGTCGCCTGAGGCTATGTTTTAAATTTTCTTTCCCTGCCCGTTTGAAAGAAAGTCGACGGTTGTCATCTTGTCTCTGGATCTGTTTTTGCTTTTTTCCTATGGAGTGCTGTTCGTGTCTCAAAGTCAGATTTAGAATAAATGTGTAATTTCCACTGCGTAGTAAATGTTTTCAAATTTGCAGTTTTATGTGTGAAAGAATACAGATTAAATCTTTATATTTTGAACTGTTACTTATAATCTTTTATGTGAAAGAGTATGGCTTTTATCTTTCTTCTTGTTCTTGTTCTTCTTTTCTTTCTTCTCCGCCTCCTCCT
>CM054160.1:3345871-3413371 GCA_028751875.1 Rapana venosa | reverse complement strand
GGTCAGGTGTGTGTGTGTGTGTGTGTGTGTGTGTTTTATTTATTTTAATGTTATTGTTTTATGTCAGGATAATGGAATAATGGAATGTGTGTGTGTGTGTGTGTGTGTGTGTGTGTGTGTGTGTGTGTGTGTGTGTGTATGTGTGTGTGTGTGTGTGTTGGCAATAACAATGACAAAAATTGCGACGGCAATGTCTTCAGGTCTGTGTGGGGTGTGTGTGTGTGTGTGTGTGTGTGTGTGTGTTGTGTATAGTGTGTGTGTTGTGTAGTGTGTGTTGTGTGTGTCGTGTGTGGATGACTGCAATTTCTATGCCATTGATCGCGACGGTAATGTCTTCAGGTCTAGTGTGTGTGTGTGTGTGTTGTGTGTGTGTGTGTGTATGTGTGTGTGTGTGTTGTGATGTGTGTTGAGTGTTGTTGTGTGTTGTGTGATGACCGCAATTTCCATGCCATTGACCGCGACGGTAATGTCTTCAGGTCAGTGGGTGGGTGGGGATTGTTAGAGGGGGGAGTGGGTGGGATGGGGTGGGGGAGGGGTGTGGGGTTGTGATTTGTGTGTGTGTGGTGTGTGTGTGTGTGTGTGTGTGTGTGTGATTGGGAATTTTCAATAATTTTGCAGTATTCAGTTTGATTTTGATTTTTTCTGATTCTTCCATGAGATAGAGCAGTGACATCTCTTTGTTTATGTCTCTCTTTATCAGTTTCTGTCTCTGACTCTGTTTCTGTCTCTATGTCTCTCTGTCTGTCTGTCTGTCTGTCCTCTCTCTCTCTCTCTCTCTCTCTCTCTCTCTCTCTCTCTCTCTCTCTCTCTCTCTCTCTCTCTTCTCTGTTTCTGAACGGTCTGCTCTCTGTGCAGACATATCCTGAATTATCTCCGCACGGATCGTCTCCTCTTGCCGGACGGTTTCCGAGAGGTGGCGCTGCTGCGGGAGGAAGCTGCTTACTATGAACTTCCGGGTTTGGTGGCCGACTTGGACGGTATGCTGGAAAATCGACGGAGACAGATGAGGAGAGGTGAGTTCAGAATTTGGAGAAGTCACTTAAAGGTAAAAAAAAAGGTAAAGGTGTCCCATAACCTATGTGGTCGTAGGGAAACGAGGCATCAGAGACCTCAGCTTCTCTAGGGGCCAGCAGTTCAATGGCGGCACCCATCTCCTCTCCTTCGCTGCTTTACTTTCCCTGACCCTAAAGAGGGCAGGTACTTTACAGCTGGGTGAACTGGGGGACTGTACTGAAGCTAAGGCGCGCAAACAGTCACCCACTTGGTAATCATGCTCAATGTTGCTTAACCTTAGCCTGGGGAGAGCGAGTGCTCTGACCACTGAGCTATCCCCTCTCCTAGTCACCTAGAGACAGTGAGATCTGTTTGGGTGACAGACTATTTGTGAAAATCTTTCCTTTGCGTCAGCAGGGGAAGTTGTATGGAGTCAGGTTGGCTTTATTTGTGCTGCATCAGTCTTCAGATGTCAGTAGAAAGATGATAGAAAAGATTGGACAGGCTGTAAACTAGCAGACTGTAGGCTCGCTGACAGTCCCTAAATCAGACATTTTTGCTGGGACGTAAATAACATCACAACAACAAAATAGGCTATTTGCTTGTTATTGCTTTAAATTTGTGTATGTATGCTATTTTTGCTTTTTGACTAAAGATCTATTTGAATCAGAATAGGCTAGTTGAGTGCATGTGACTGGCCCAAGGTATGGCCCATGGCATGTCAACCCCAGTCTTTGGCGTCACACCTAATCCAATCCAGTCCAGTCCAATCAGCCTTTAGTTTAGTGCAATCCAGTCCAGTCCAGTCCAATCAGCCTTTAGTTTAGTGCCATGTGTTTGATATCAAGTCATAGATTGCATACAAACCCCTCTACACTGTATCGATACAATACAGTTCTTTAGTGTTGCCCAGCTTAAGCCCCATAAAAGAAGGGAGTGCAGGCCTAGAGTATCCACTTTGTTATATTTATCACACCAATATATACCAATGCCACCCCCATCTCCATCACCATGTATACACATGCTTTGCGTGCGTGCATGCGTCTGTGTGTGTGTGATATCATTTTACTATATTCATGAATGATTCATAAGTGTAAATGATTTGAATGTAAGCGCTTTGATTTGTTCCTTTAAAAGATTCAGCGCTATATAAATTCCATACATTATTATTATTATTATTATTATTTTTGAATAGAGTTGCGGGCTGCTGAAATGTTTGACCTCAGACTCCATCATTTTCTTTGTGCGGCTGTTTATCCAGGAGGGAACTTTCGCAGAAACAACCCCAGCATCCTGGAGAGTGGAACTGGGACTGTAGGGGGACGCAAGATGAGCGCCAGCGTGGGTGACAACCTTCACCTTCTGCAGGAGGAGGATGACCTTGACTTCATCGAGGACAGCTGGATAGGGGGCGCCCTGCAGTGATCTCCTCTGCCGCAGTTAGTTCCTTGCTTCTCCCCCTTGTGATTATCAACTGGTGATGGTGAAGGGATAGACAGATTACCCACAGTGACTGACAGGAGGCTGTGGATGAAAGGTGAAAAATTAAACATTCGTGGAAAAAAAAAGAGACAGGAAAATAGGCGGAGTTCAGATCTTGTCAATCAGGTGGAAGTGGGCGGGGTCTACACCTTGCTATTTGCATATATAAAGAACAGGATGGATCTGATTGGTTTGCTATTGTTGTCAATCATCGTAAATAGGAGGGGCATATGCCACTCGACAATGTGACAGGCACAGGATGGAAATGGGTGGGGTTTCGTGTTTTTCAATCATGTGTTCCTGTTAAGAGAATTGCATAAAACGTGACCAGACAAAACACAATATTGTCAATGATATGTACATGTCAAGACAAAGAGCATAAGGACTGACTTGAGATAATACTTTGCGAATGATTTATTCATATAGAGTACAAACTCAAAGTGGGTGTGGCTTTCAAAGTTAGGGTTTGCTATGAAAGTAGATTCTGAAAGATGGAAATGGGCAAGATTATATATACTGTGGTGGTTGACAGACAAATGAGATAGTCTAAAGCATCTCCTAACGCTTGGAGTTGCAGTTCCTTAATTGGATATCTCCGCTGGGGTTTTAACATAACTTCAACACCACCACAGAAAGAACCTTTTAATATTCTGATTTCTGACATTTGTAAGACGAAAGAGGGCCAGGGTTTTGTTAGGAAACCATTTTCAGTATAGTGTAGTGAACTACAATGGAGTTCGCAGTCATCAGTCTCGAGAGACTGTGGAGTTGTGCTCTAGGTGTTAATTCTCCAGAGCACTCTGGAGAATTAACTACAATGGAGTACACTACACTTTACTTCACTAATCCTTCAACCAAAAGTGTTGGTCAGAGCACAATGCTGACGAAAACACCATCCATGTTCCTTTATGGTGGTTGTGCGCCAATGCCTGTATCTTGGCACAGCTTTTTCTAGAGTCCAGTCAGTGAAACTCAAGGTATATTCAAAGACACAAAACAGGTGAGGTTTAGACCATCGCAGTAACCAGATTTTGTGATGGATAATGTGGAGACAATGCAAAACTGATGCCTGGCCTCACCAGAGAATTTTGTTGTTGCAAAATCTGTTTTGAAAGTTGGCTAAGAACTTTCAACAGTGCGTAGTATCTCTCGACTGTGTCCATGTTCACAGTTTGATAAATTCATCGTGAATTTACCAGAATACTATTTCTTGGGAAGAACAGTGAGCAGCATTTCAGGGCAGCTCAAGACACTCTCGATCCAGTGACTTGATCTAACTGCTATCTTAGTTCCTTGAGGAGTTAAGGGGGCCTTGCACTGAATTTTTTTTTAGGCAGTGTGTATTGAGAAAGTTGAACATAGTGGAGCCCATCCCTTTCCAGCTACAGGGTGCATGTTAAGTATATAGGCTCGTCATTATTGATTTCACTGGCTGTAATTAGCCTACTCTTCCATGAAAAGTAGATGGGCTTTTACTATGAGCGCAAGATGGTCTGTTTGTACTGTCCTACAAAATAGGAATCTTCAGTTATTGTGTTTATCCAATTTTTTGTGCCCTGTTTACAATAGATATCACCTGTTGTTTCATATGAGTGAAGTTTAGGCCTTTTCAGTCACTTGTGTGCATATTTGATGGCTTCTGTGGTTGGTTGCAGGCACTGTCAATCAACAAGAAAGTGGGGTGGGTGGGCGGGGCTTATAAGCATTGTCTACCACATGTGCAATCGAGGAAGACTGTCACTCTTGAACATATCAGTCGAGAAATGAAAATCATTTCCAGGGTTTGAAGCAAGATATCTACATTTTTAGGTGTAGTTTGTTCTGGAATGGGTTTTTTTCATGTGAAAAGGTAAATTGACATGATACCATGTGGTGATGCTGGTTGGCTCTTGCTGATTTTTTTCTAAAGCCTTTTTACAGAAGACAACATACCCTACAACTTGGACCATACCAAAGCAACTTCCTAACATATTCAAGGTTACGAACAAAGCAATCAATCAAATCTATGGCTGTTGTATCGCTGAATGTTGTGATAGTTCTCTGCCATGTCTATCTTCTGCTGCTCACTGCTTCCTGGCAAAGGTCAAACCAGCCCACACTTTCAAACTGTCTTCCGAACTCTAAGTCCTGGGTACATTTTATTTCCTTGTAGGATATTCTCAGAGAGTCTGTGCAATTTTAGATAATCCGGTGATGTGACTATACCATGCTAGTTTTGGTATCCAGACAGTTCTTGTTAATAGAGAGTCAAAAGGATGCCACACACAAAACTGTGACAATTTTGTGTGAAGGACTGGCTTAGTATGAAACATGGTTTCGAAAGTCAGTTGTGATAGAGGCCTTAACACGTAGTAAATATCTGTGCATTCTTGCGGACTGCAGGATAGAGTAGTCTTTGCAGCAACTTCTCACAGTTTTTGACTAAATGTTCAGAAGCTACTGTAACGATGGCTAAAGCTGCCACGGCTGAATACGTCCTGTAGGATTGTTTGTCATGTGCTTTCTTGTTGACTGTGGAAACACGCCATATTGGTGGATACAGGAAACATGTACAGTAGCTTCGATATTGTTGGTTTTTTCCCTTTTGTTTTGAATTACATAATCAGAAATGCGAAGATCTCACTCGATTTTTACAGCTCTGCAAATGGTCTTTCATTATGTCCATAACTGAAATGTCTGTCCTCAGTTCACGAGTATTTCTCTTCTCTACCAATCTAAAGGTAAAAGTGTCCCACAAACTATGCAGTCGTTGCGGAGCAAGGTGTTGGAGACCTCAGCTTCTCCAAGGGCCAGCATATTGAGGACGGCGCCCATCTCCTCTCCCTCGCTGCTTTACCTTCCATGTCCCTAAAGAGGGCAGGTACCCATTTACAGCTGGGTGAACTGGGGGACTGTACTGGTACCAAAGCGTACGAAAGGTCACCATTCTGTGGGGTGACCACGCTCAACACTGCTTAACCTTAGCTTAGGGAGGGCAAGTGCTCTGACCACTGAGCTATCTCGTCCGCTCCCAAGCACATACTTAATTATACGAAGCAGTGGAATTGTAGCAAAAATGGATTGCTACACGCTCCACGACACTTCAAGAAATTGAATCAAGACACAACCCCCATCCCCAGACCCTAAAGATCAACACTGAACAACCAGCCTCAAGGTAAGAGAAGCTACAATTTTCGTAGATGCAGCAGTGTTCTCCACTATCAGGGCAAGTCGCAGATATCGATGTCTAGAGTTGTAAAACACATATCTAGACAGTGAGAAGTTCCGGGTTTGATTCCTGTTTGTACCCTAACTTTTCTTCCATCCACTAGACCTTGAGTGGTGTAGTCTTGGGTGCTGTATCTTTCTCATGAGACTAAAATGCAAGGTCTTGTGTGTAAAAGAACCCACGGCAACGACGCCCGTCTAAAATCACAGACTGTGAAGAGACGTGAAATGAAATTGAGCGGCTACAAGAGAATTGTCCTTGGAAAAGTTCAGTGGACAAAAAGACACTCTCAAATGTAAACAACAGACAGAAAAAAGATGGGTGGTGTTGTTCTTAAGACGACACACTCTCTTAGAGGAGAGCATGGCAAAGTTTCATGCAGAGAAATCTGCCGTAACCGAATGTGGTATATACTATACTACACTACACTCCATTCCACATTAATTTGAATACACTCCACTCCACACCACACTACACCACACCCAACTCCATCCCAGCTCTACACCACACCACACCACACTACACCACACCCAACTCCATCCCAGCCCCACCCACACCACACAACACCACACCCAACTCCATCCCAGCCCCACACCACACCACACCACACCACACCCAACTCCATCCCAGCCCCACACACACACTCCCCACCCCACTCCACCCCACCCCACCCCACCCCACCACACCACCACACCCCACACCACCCCACCCCACCCCACCACACCACACCACCACACCACCACACCCCACACCACTACACAGTACTCTGAGTACAGAGTCTTATTTAAAAGAGTGTATGAAAGTGACACACATGCTATGAACAGCGGCATCAAGGGTCGAAAGCTTTTAAAGGAAGAGAGAAATTTCGAGCTTTCGCTTTAAACAACCGAGTCTTGACAGCTGCTTAGTGAAGAACTTGACAGCTAGGACACAGGCTGGACGAGTGAGATGGCTGGCACATGATTGTGTGAGGTGTGCACATAGGTGTGTGAAGAAGAAGTAGAAGAAAAAGGGGAAGAAGAAGGAGGAGAAGAAGAAGAAGGAAAAGAAGATTGAGGAGGAGGAGGAGAAGAAGAGGAGAAGTAGAAAAAGAAGAAGATCAAGAGGAAGAGGAGAAGTAGAAGAAGAAGGAGAAGGAAGAAGAGAAGCATGCAAAGAAGAAGAAGAAGGAAGAGGAGAAAGAAGAGGAGGAGGAGAAGTAGAGAAAGAAGAATAAGAATTGTAAAGAAAAAGAAGGAAGAAGAAGAAGGAAAGAAAGAAAGAAGGAGAATGAGAAGAAGAAGAAGGAAAAGAATTGCGAAGAAAAATTGCAAAGAAAAGAAGGAAGAGAGAGAGAGAGAAGAAGAGAGAGAGAGAGAGAGAGAGAGAGAGAGAGAGAGGAGAGAGAGAGAGAGAGAGATTTATGGCCCAGTTAGTGTTAGTACTGTGGAGACAAGGAGGAGAAGGGAAAAATAACGTTTTCCATCGTGGACAAATTATTTTATTATTTAACGGCCTTACTAAGTGAAACCTTTTCAATCTTCTTTAAAAGTGCCAACAATTCATTACCTCTCAGAGAGAGAGAGAGAGAGAACTCGTGTCAAAGTGACGTGACCACTGACGTAAGCAGAGATGTCTTCAGTCCACTGTGACGTCATCTGAAGAATCAGAAGTAGATCATCCACCATGTACGAAATTGACGTCATCAAAGATCGGTTAGTCTGCCGTCAATATACGTAATAGAGTGTCACCAACGTCACGATGATTATCAGGCTTAGGACGCCATACAACACAGAGATGTCACTTAGAAAGTGAAGAGTATCACTAGAAAGAACCCTGTGACGCATTACAGCAAAACCGCGTCACAGCATGGTGTCATCAAGATTGCACAGTGACGCCAGTAAAAGAATTCATAGAGCACAGAGCATTATGCAGGACTGAAGTCACGGTACTTAAGAAGAGGGAACATACGGAAAAGAATGATTATTTTCTCAAATATGAGCACGTCTCGTTTATCAACAATGACATCAGTAAACAATTACGTCACAAGAAAACAAGCTGTGCAGAGACTGTGTTACAGTGACGTTTTTTGTAATGAGTGACGTCAGAAGACTGGCCCAGTCACTCTTAATCTTGTACGTCATGTATCTGATTGACGCCAGAGCCACGGTTCTGAAAGTATTACGCAGCTCTCACCACACGAGATAAATCATAGTATCTCCATTTATCCAGTCTAACATAATAAAATAAATCCCATACCTATACTTCTGTTTGGTGGCATGATTCAGTCGCCTTCGTCAAACGCTCAGATGAAAACTATTGTCTGTCATATGAGCGAAAATGCGTTGCACTGCCGTTAAGCGCCCCACGAGTCAAGCCTAGCGTATCCTACTCTGGCTTGGCACAATTCAGTAAAATGAAATACTTGCTTGAAGTTTCGTCCACATAGCTTTTAAAAAGTTCTACAATTTGTAAGATCTGTTTTGAGATCAATCGAGTTGTTTTCTCTCTCCCAATTTTGGAAAAAAATAGAGTTACTGTGTTTTACCATGTATTGATGTAAAGCTTTAGGTGGAGGTAGCTATTGTATATACATGAAGATTTCACAAAAATTGTGGCCAAATATCCTTTTGCATTCAAAATAGGAGAGAGAGGATGAAGCACGATGGAAAGGTTAAAAGGGGTAAAGGTGTTCCCATAACCTATGCAGTCGTTGGGGAGCGAGGTGTCAGAGACCTCAGCTTCTCCAGGGGCCAGCATATTGTGGGCGGCGTCCATCTCCTCTCCCTCGCTGCTTGACCTTCCTTGGCCTTAAAGAGGTCAGGTACAGCTGGGTGAACTGGGGGACTGTACTGAAGCCGAGGTGCGCAAACGGTCACCCATTCACTTGGTTACCACGTTCAATGCTGCTTAACCTTAGCTTGGGGAAAGTTAGTGCTCTGACCACTGAGCTATCCCGTCCCCTAAGGAGAATAACAGAGCTCAAAACAGAGCCAGATGGCTATTGATACAGTGAATGGACTGTACGGTGTGCACTGATAGAGCAGAATTACATAGCACAGAACCACAGAGCCAGATGGTTATCGATACAGTGAACGGACTGTACGGTGTACACTGATAGAGCAGAATTACATAGCACAGAACCACACGACTAGGCAAGCATAATACGGTGATTATACCGACAAAAAATAAAACTGCTAATGAATGATATAAAAGATTATACGACTTCACAGGTCATAAACCAAGAAAGGTAATCATGCACGATGCAAATGGATGGTAAAGAAAGCATATATATATATATATATATATATATATATATATATATATATATATATATATATATATATATATATAACTCAAAAACACTAGTGCTTGTTTTGAGTTTGTCATGACATAGACATTGTCATTATTATTGTTATCTTCGTTTGATGGACTGCTGAGAGCAATCCGAGACCAGATGTAATATTGACATCGTTTTATTATGTCTGAAACTTTTTTGGTGTTATGTTACCCCCCCCCCCCTCCCCTCACCCCACAGTTGTATATGTGGAATGTTATAAACCATGGAAATTGGAACGGGGTTGACGTGCGTTTTTATTCATCTATTTGTTCATCGATGAAAATTAATCTATTTATTTATCTGTTTCTTTGTTTATCCATTCCCTAGTTGATTTATTTGATTAAACTTGATGTGATGGGATTTCAGCTATGACATGGACCTTGTGGTTGGCAAGTTTTTTTCTTTTTTTGCCGTTTACATGAGCGGAGATACCTTTGACCTTGAAGTGATTTTTCTTTCAACATGTTAAGGAAATAATGGACATTTTTGGATAGGATCTCCCCCCACCTCCTCCCCCACTAATTTTGCAAAAGGAGACTTGATTGGGTGAGGATAGATGTTTATTTGCCTTTCTTTTTTCCCCTTAAATATTCTTTTTTGCCCCTTTTTGTGGGGGTTAAGGGAAGGAAGTTCTCTTATAGATTTTTTTTGGGGTAAATTTTATGTGCTTCAAGTATTTTTTTGTATGTACAGTTTTTGTGAGGTGGGTGGGTAGAATTCAAACACCTTTCCAATGGTACAGTTTATTCATTTGGAAAAAAATAACAACAACATGGTACAGTTTATTCATTTTGGAGAAAAAACAACTTTGTTCTTGGAAAAAAATGCCGTCCAGTCTTCTATGATTGATGGTTTATGAACAAGATGAATTTTTTGTTTATTCCTTTCAGTGTGAAACTACTGCGTTTATTTCTGTTTATCTATCTAAATGAAGCGTCAGACTTATTTCTTACAAGGCTTTTTTTCTTAAAAAAAACCCCCCAACTTTGGCAGTATGTACTGTCAGGCCGGTTGAAAAGTTGCATCAATTCTTTAATAATAACACCGGTTATGTCGGATATATGATTTTGTAATGGTTGTGCGTATCAAGTTATTATGTTAAAGGTAACGTATGTTTACCTTGACTGCAATATTGTATGTTTTTTAATGATTGTTTTAGACTTAAAGCCCAAACGATAGAGCTTTGAAAAACAAATTGAATAGAGAGAGAGAGAGAGAGAGAGAGAGAGAGAGAGAGAGAGAGAGAGAGAGAGAGAGAGAGAGAGAGTATTAACATACTCCCTCTTTGTTCTTGTAAAATAAGAGGGTTTACTCTATTTTGAAAGAAAAAGTCAGTGTTGTGCTGTTGATTACTGTAGTTTTGTCGTTGTTTTGCTTTGTTCTGAGTGAACAAAGACCGTTATTTTGTTTCAAGGAACATTGATATAAAATTTTCTTTTTAAAGTTTGAAACAAAAAGCCTTTTTTTCTACTGAAAGATTTTGTAGCTTCTACAGAAAGCTTTTTTTGAACTAAGATAATTCTTTTTAAAGTAAAAGATTTGCTGGTTTTCTTTTGATCAACACTCTTACTGGATTTATGACACTCCTTTTTGACTTGTGTGACAGTGTTGCTTTTACTGGACTGACAACTTAAATTTTTCCTTGAAAAAGACATTTTTGATATGACAAGGTTACGTAATTTAGGTGTGACAGTTGTCTCACGGACATGGCATTTTGGTTTTTACTAGAGTGACATTTTAGATATATTGGAGTGACATTTTACATATATTGGAGTGAAAATTTAGATATACTGGATTGACAATTTAGATAGATATATTGGAGTGACAATTTAGATATACAGAAGTGACAATTTAGATATACTGAAATGACAACTTAGATATACTGGAGTGACAATTTAGACATACTGATATGACAACTTAGATATACTGGAGTGACAATTTAGATATACTGGAGTGATAATTTAGATATACTGGAGTGACATTTTAGATATACTGGAGTGACAATTTAGATATACTGAAATGACAACTTAGACATACTGGAGTGACAATTTAGATATACTGGAGTGATAATTTAGATATACTGGAGTGGCAATTTAGATATACTGAAATGACAGCTTAGATATACTGGAGTGACAATTTAGATATACTGGAGTGACAATTTAGATATACTGAAATGACAACTTAGATATACTGGAGTGACAATTTAGATATACTGGAGTGATAATTTAGATATACTGGAGTGACATTTTAAATATACTGGAGTGACAATTTAGATATACTGAAATGACAACTTAGATGTACTGGATTGACAATTTAGTCATACTGAATTGACAAATTAGATATACTGGAGTGACAATTTAAACATACTAGAGTGACAATTTAGTTTTATTGGAGTGACAAGTCAGATATACTCGATGACAATTAAGATATACTGGAATGACAATTTAGATATACTGGAGTGACAGTTTGAGTATGCTGGAGTGACAATTTATTTTTACAGAAGTGACAATCTAAATTTATAAGGTGACAATTTAGATGTACTGAAATGACAATTTAGTTACGCAGGAGTGACAAATTATATAAATTAGGTGACAATTTAGATATACAGGAGTGACAATTTAGATCTATGGAGTGACAGTCTAGTCTTAGTGGAGTGACAATCTAGGTATTTATTTATTTATTTAATTGACTTATTTATTCTTTTATATCGAGGATAATGGAATAAGCACTCATGTGCTTTTTTACATCCAGTCCCCGTGTGTATGCGGTTTTGTAAATTTTGTCATCTGGTATACTGGAGTGACAATATGGTCTTACAAGAGTGACAATTTAGAAATAGAGTGACAGATTAGTCTTACAGGAATGACAGTCTAGATATACTGGAGTGTTAGTTTAGATATACATGAGTGACAATTTCATTCTACTGTAGTGAGAGTGTAAACATTTATGAGTGACAATTTAGATATGCTAGAGTGGCAATTTAGTCTTGATGAAATGATGACTAAGTCTTACTGGAGTGACAGTTTAGATATACCAAAGTGAAAGTCCAGACACACTTAGTGACAAATAGATTCACCGAAATGACAGTTTAATCTTACTGGAGAGACAGTTTATTTGGTTTTTAGTGGAGTGTCAGTTTAGTCTTTTACTGGACTGAGAATTTAGTCATAGTTTTAGTGACAACGTGGCTCTGACTGGAATGACAATTTAGTAACTAAGGAGAAACAGGTTAGTCTTATTACAGCTAGGCTAGATTCTTACTAAAGTGACAATTACGTTATAATGAAATTTCATCATCCTTGAGCGACAGCTTGGTTCTTACTGGAGTGACAAGTTGGTTCTTACTGGAGTGACAAGTTGGTTTCTTAGTGGAGTGACAAGTTGGTTCTTACTGGAGTGACAAGCTGGTTCTTACTGGAGTGACAAGTTGGTTCTTACTGGAGTGACAAGTTGGTTCTTACTGGACCGCCATTTTCTGGAGTGACAACTTGATTCCTACTGGTGAGATCATTTGGTTCTTACTGGAGTGACAAGTTGGTTTTTACTGAAGTGACAAGTTGGTTTTTACTGGAGTGACAAGTTGGTTTTTACTGAAGTGACAAGTTGGTTTTTACTGGAGTGACAAGTTGGTTTTTACTGGAGTGACAAGCTGGTTTTTACTGATGTGACAAGTTGGTTTTTACTGGAGTGACAAGTTGGTTTTTACTGGAGTGACAAGTTGGTTTTTACTGAAGTGACAAACTGGTTCTTATTGGAGTGACAAACTGGTTCTTACCGGAGTGACAAACTGGTTCTTACTGGAGTTACAAACTGGTTCTTACTGGAGTGACAAGTTGATTCTTACTGGAGTGACAAGTTGATTCTTACTGGAGCGACAAACTGGTTTATGCTGATGTGCAAACTGGTTATACTGGAGTGACAAACTGGTTCATACTGGAGTGATAAACTGGTTCATACTGGAGTGACAAACTGGTTCACACTGGAGTGACAAACTGGTGCATACTGAAGTGATAAACTGGTTCATACTGGAGTGACAGTCTGGCTCATACTGGAGGGATAAACTGGTTCATACTGGAGTGACAAACTGGTTCATACTGAAGTGATAAACTGGTTCATACTGGAGTGACAGACTGGTTCATACTGAAGTGATAAACTGGTTCATACTGGAGAGACAAACTGGTACATACTGAAGTGATAAACTGGTTCATACTGGAGTGACAGACTGGTTCATACTGAAGTGATAAACTGGTTCATACTGGAGTGACAGACTGGTTCATACTGAAGTGATAAACTGGTTCATACTGGAGTGACAAACTGGTACATACTGAAGTGATAAACTGGTTCATACTGGAGTGACAGACTGGTTCATACATGGAGGGATAAACTGGTTCATACTGGAGTTATAAACTGGTTCTTATTAGAGTGACAAACAGTAGGATATCCTCATGCTGATTGGACTAAAATCATGGCTTTGATTTGAGTAACAACTGCATTGTCACTGGAGTGACATTTATTTTTAACAGGAGTTACTGTGCACTTTTTGGGGTCAGGTGAAAAAGTATGTGTGTGTCCTTTTTGTTGTTGGAGTGGGAACATTTCTATTTGGTGTCGCTGATGCCAGATTTACCATGTTTGTATTGAAAGTCTGCAGTCGTATAGTGAAGGTGTCTTTTCTTTTGGGAGTGTTTATTGGTAATTGTTTTGTTTCTTTTTCCGTGTTTTTTTTTGAGTGAGTGAGTCAGAATTTTTGAAGAGAGAAAGGCGAATTATTCGGTGAAGCCAAAGCATAAAGCAATACGATGGTACCTTCTTTCTTTGACACTTTAATGGAAAACAAGTCTGAGGTACGGGAAAATGTGATTGCGGTTTCAGTTTTTGGTTGCTCGTGACTTTATGTGGCAGAGTTTTTACTCTGAATACCTATATAAGGGTTGTACAAGAAACCAAAGCAAAGTAAACAAAAACTTTCCC
Organism: Rapana venosa; assembly: GCA_028751875.1. Taxonomy (NCBI): domain Eukaryota; kingdom Metazoa; phylum Mollusca; class Gastropoda; order Neogastropoda; family Muricidae; genus Rapana; species Rapana venosa. The sequence continues at coordinate 3,399,398 of CM054160.1, read as the reverse complement.
TCTACTCCCTCCCACCCCCTTAAAAACCCCACAACAACAACATCGAAAACTTTCAAAAAATCAGCATAGAATCTACTTTCAGAAATAGGTGGAGTTATGTTGAGTAGTCCACGCCTAACCCTCAACTGCCTTCCTGATGTTTGCAGCTTTGATCGTTAAATGGCTCAATTCGTGGTAAAGAACCCTTGGCATATAGTGAAGAATTCTTAATGTCATGCAACCACCCCCCCCCCCCCACACACACAATTTGCTATCAATTGACGTTATTCATTACATTAAAAACTAGTGTTTGACCTATATTGTTAAGTTGAAATAGTGAATAATTTTCTGTTGGTATTCGTTGTAAATTTGTTTTATGTTTGTTTGTGAGTTTGTCTGTTGTTCGTTTTTCTTCTTTGTTGTGTTTTTTTCCCCGAAAATCTTTAATAGTTAAGTATGGAATTAACATAACATTATGGGTTGTGCACACACATATGCATATCAAAATTAGTCTTATATTGCAGCTGAAATTATGCATTATAATTATTTGACTTGTGGTAAAATCCGTAACAAGGTGTCTAACTTTCCTGGTTTTTTCTTTTGTCCCTCTACCTTTTGTACACAGTTTTGTCAATATGTCATTTATTTCTTGTCTCTTCGGTATTTAACCTCCCTATTCGACAACATTTTCTCTAAAAAAATGTTACATTTTTTTCTGTATTAAAATTTGTGAATCACTTTCCTTATCTTTTTGTAATCAGTCAACTGAACTCTCTCTTATAAGGTAAATGATTATGTTAATATGAAAATTTGTGAATCACTTTCCTTATCGTTTTGTAATCAGTCAACTGAGTTCTCTCTTATAAGGTATATTATTATGAAAATTTGTGAATCACTTTCCTTACCGTTTTGTAATCAGTCAGCTGAGTTCTCTCTTATAAGGTAAATCATGATGTTAATATGAAAATTTGTGAATCACTTTCCTTACCGTTTTGTAATCAGTCAACTGAATTCTCCCTTATAAGGTACATTATTATGTTAATATGTACGGTTGAATACACTTGAAACAATCGAAGTGACCACTGCACTTCTATCAATTTTGAAGTGTAATGATACGGAGGTTGTATTGTTTATTTCATGTGGTATGTTTTAGCGGTATGTTCCAAGTCTTCTACTCATGATGAAAAAGAATAAGCACCATAGTTAACAAATGCTATTATTTTGTATCGACAATACTGGTTATACATATCAAATACCTGGCTGGGAGCCTCTTTCTCTGGGGACAATATCTGCTGTAAGCACTGCGTGTTACTTACCTATAATAAAGGTGAATATTGCGTTGACTGTTTGAGTAGCACAAGTAGCGATTCAATGAAGTTGTGTGCACTTTTGTGTAGGAGCGAAAAATTGCTTGTACTTTGTGTATTCATGTAACTTGTACTTTTCTCTGTTTCAGAATTGTGATGTGTGTGTGTGTGTGTGTGTGTTGTGTGTGTGTGTGTGTGTGCGAGCGCGCGCGCGCGTACTTGCACAGACGCGTATGCGCTCGCTCATTTATTGATGTGAAAACTGCTTTAGGTATACATCATTAACATTTCTTTTAAAAAAGAGACTCGGAAATAGATAGCTTTCTGTGTATCCGTGCCTACGTGTGTGCTTGTACGTGCATGCATTCGCGTGTGTGGCTATGTGCATAATTATATTCTCCTAACTGTTCACAGTGTACTGAAGCATATACTCGCTTTCTCGTCCGTTTTGTGTTATATTGAAGGAAGATGGTGAGGGGGGGGGGGGGGGGGGGGGGGGGGGAGGGGGAGGGTGGACAGTGTGGGGAGAGGGAATACACAGAAGATGACACAAACCAGTCTTAATCTTCCTGTGATATTTTCGTTGATATTTGTGCTGGAAAAGTAAAAGTGGAGGTGGTGGTGGTGGGAGGGAGGGGGAGGAGGTTGTGGTGTAAGAAAAAAAAGAGGAAGGAATCGTGAAGTAAATTGATGTGTTCATGTATGATACACCAGTACCGGGGTTTACAGTACTTGCAGTGTTCGTGGAATTTGTGAAGCAAACATATCAGTGCTATCTGTGCACATACTCGCTTGCCAGCTCTTTAAGGTGGCTGATACGGCGAAACCTTTGAACTTCAACACTGACAGTTTTGGAAGAATAAACTCGTGTGTGTATTTTTTATGAAGTCTTCTCTCACTCAGGCCTACCTCTCTTGCTGGGGAATTATTTTCTTTATATTCATCTAGGTTTAAAGGTGGATGGTCGTTTATTTTATTTTATTTTTTCCAAGATAGACATTTTGGAGATTTTTGTACATATATGAATTTTGGCTCATTTTTTAATCAATATATTTTTGAGACACAGTATATAAACAACACATCAGCTCTTTGTTTTAAAAAAAAGCATGTATCTTTCTTTTCTTCTTCTAAATATACAGATGATACATTTTATTTTCTCTTTGTAAAATGGGGATAGTAATAACATCCACAAAAAACCCTCCACAGCTCTCCGTGTGAAGACTGTTTTCTTCTTTCTCTCTGTGTTATGAGATTGTAGCAAACCTTGAATTTTATGTCTTAAAAAAATGTCATGACTTTGTTTGGTGGTATTTTTTTTGTACAGAAGCTGAACATTTTTAAGATCGTGGAGGATTTGGACTTATGAATCAGTCCCACCCTAAATTTCTTTTTTTCTCCTCCTGAGACACTTCACAATGTTGACATACCTGTATGATCAAACTGATCTGCTCGGTACATTCCATGTCATTAAATTATTCAAAGTTAAAAAAAATTGTTTGGTATTTTTATTTATTTATCTATGTATTTATTATATTTATCTATCTATTTTTACGTCTGAACATATTTTTCCTTCATGTGCCTCTGCTAGTAGATTGCAATAAAGGAAGAAAAGGAGACCAGTGAATGGTGTTCTTGTTGTGTGCCTGTGCCTGAGATTTACGAATGTATATATGTATGTACGTATGTCTGTGTTTGTATATATATATATATATATATATATATATATGCATGCATGCATGCATGCATGCGTACATACATACATACACACACACGCACGCACGCACACACGCACACACACACACACACACACACACACATAGTGCAGTGCAGACTCCACTCTCCCCAAAAATCCTTCGGATGAGACTATGAACCGAGGCCCCGTGTGCGGACGCACGCAGAACATCTTGCGCACACGTTAAATCCTGTTCCGCTTTTCATAAGAGTAGGCCATTGTGTGCCGGTGGGAACAGATGACAGAAATTACAAAACCGCATACACACGGGGACTGAATGTAAAAAAAGTACATAAGTGCTTATTCCATTATCCTCGATATAAAAGAATAAAAAAGTAAATAAATAAAATAAACACATACATACAGACAGACATACATACATACATACAGAAAGACAGACAGACAAACAGACAGACAGACACAAACACCTTTGCTCTGTAGTTTACTCTCTTTCATGTCATATTCTTTTCCCTTTCTTTTTCTTACAGATTCTTTTTTTTAATTCAAGGATCCTGTAGATCTCTTTAAGGTGGATTGCCCAGTGGTCTAGAGGTAACGCACCTGTCTGGAAAGCGAAAAGTCGCGGGTTGATCCTTGTTTGAACCCAAACTCCTCCTCCCCCCCACCCCCGTCTATAAGGCCTTGAGTGGTAGTCTGGGTGCTAGTCTTTTGGAGATGATAAATTGATCAAAGTAATAATATGTATTCAACGCACATAAAAGAACCCGCAGCAACAAAGTAGTTTTTCATGTCGAAATTCTTAAGAACATAACCACTCTGATATAGGAAAACAAATAAACAAACAGAAATGACAATTGAAAAAAAAGATGTGGCGCTGCTCATGTGGCGACGCACGCTCCAAGAAGAGACGATCTCAACATTTTACGCAGAGAAAACAACCGTGACTGATGGTGGTATCATTGATAGACATAAGTTCTTTGTAAATCATACAATTGTAGCCAGATGTGTATGGGTGAGCGAAGTGCACGCGTGAGCGGGCGCGCACACGCACATAAGTGCATATGCACGCACGCACACGCACAGGAACACACATACATACGCACGCATGCGCATACACACATTGCAACCACTGCTTAGCATATGTTGGTTACACACACTCACACACACGCACGCACGCACGCACGCACACACTCATGCACGCACACAATGAATTGTAACTATCACAAAGCATATGTCGGAGCACACACACACTCCTAGCTAAACTTAAGCCAAATTCTGAACGCTGAACCACACTTGCACACGCTCAAAAGGAAAGATGATGATATGACCTCGGTAGTAAAGGAAATATCCCAGAAAGAGTGGAGTCCAAGAGCAAACTGTGTAACAGATGCTTATTTTCCAAACAAAGGGATGGTAAGGAATTCCAGTCAGGGCTGCGTGTGTGTGGCCAGTTGGCCCACTTGCTACCTGGGTCAGCTGACTAAAAAATAGCCGCAGATGTGATTTTATTCTATTTTATTTTGGAGACATAACAGCTTCTCCAATACAAGAAGTTTCTGGCACCTCTTATAACCAGCAAAAGAAAACTGCACTAATAAAGTAACAGGAAACAAAGCTGGAGAAAACCATCGTGAAAGAAATACACAGCAGCAAAGACAGGTTGTGACAACACACACACACACACATCTACACATCTATATATCTTGAGCGCTTTGATTTGTCGCTTTACAAGATTCAGCGCTAAATAAATTCCATACATTATTATTATTATTATTATAGATATCTATATATTATCATACAGGAAAAAGGGACGGAAGGGGCGGAAGTGGCTTGAGCTGTGGTCAGGCTGTGGGAGGGGAAAGGGCAGTGCTGACTGGTCACTTAACAGACTGATTCTGGCTTATTTGCTTGCCCAGACTGATTCTGGTCTCATTTGCTTGCCGTGGGCTATGGACCCTTGACTGAGCTATACTGGATATGCATGATAAATATATATTTTTTTTTACAAAGGTAAAGGTGTCCCATAACCTATAAGGTCGTAGGGGAGCGAGGCGTCACCCGAGACCTCAACTTCTCTAGGGCCAGCATATTGAGGGCGGCGCCCATCTCCTCTCCCTCGCTGCTTTACCTTCCCTGACCCTAAAGAGGACAGGTACCCATTTACAGCTGGGTGAACTGGGGGAACTGTACTGAAGCCAAGGCGCGCAAACGGTCACCCATCCAACTGGTAACCACGCTCGACGCTGCTTAATTTGGCTGGGGGAAAGCGAGTGCTCTGACCACTGAGCTATCCCGTCCCCATATATATATATATATATATATATATATATATATATATATATATATATATATATATATATATATATGTATGTGTGTGTGTGTGTGTGTGTGTGCACACAATGTCAGTGTTCACTTTTCCACATTTACACGTTTTGTTTTGTTTGTTTGGGGTTTGGATTTTTGGGGAGGGGAGGGAGGGGACGGCAGGGTGGAAGTGAGGGGTCAATGACCTGTTCATCCTTTTTTGTGGACCCTTCACCGAGTTATGCTGGATACACACGCTTTGTGCATGAACATGTGTGTGTATATATATATGTGACCTTCCAGCACATAATGAGTCTCTTCTCACCATCCAGCTTTTTTCATGTTTTATGTAATTCAAAATGTACTTTGAATGCTCTTTCTACTGGTGAAAACTCCATTCAAATCGGATATTTAGTTTTTGAGATATGGGGTTTAGAATGTGGAATCCCTGTGAGCGGCCATTTTGAGAAAATATAGGAAAACTGAATTACAATTTCAATGTTAGATTTTCCTTAGCAACCGATCTTCAATCTTCATGAAACTTTGCATACTGATAACATACATAAAAGAGTACATGTTTACAAATTTTTGTGATCATATGTGAATTGTGTCAAATACAAAACATATTTTAATGGGGGACTACCTGGTCTGGTATTCATTTGGGCTGATTATTATATCTCGGGTTCTACAAAAGATTTTGTAATGAAATTTTTAACAGAAAGAGAATACATTGTTTAATGTTAGAATATTAAGTTTCAACAGTTAATGTTTTAAAGAAATATTTTAGTGATTAAAAAAAATAATTTGGGTGAAAAACCGGTACACCTCCTCCTCATCTACAATTAACTAATGTATGGAGTGTGGCAAGAAGCTCTGTGGCAAGTCATGAGAGACTATAGCTTCGACGAGGACCTGATTCAAGTCATCCAGGCGCTGTATGACAGCTCCCACAGTGCAGTCCTCATGGGTGGAGAAATCGGGGAGTTCTTCCGGACTTCAGTTGGAGTTCGACAAGGCTGCCCGCTATCCCCCATTCTTTTCAACGTGTTCCTGGAGAACATCATGCAAGAGGCCCTCCTTGACTTCAAGACCACAATCACAATAGAGGAAGGCCATCTGCAATCTCGTAGGAAAATTTTCCAAATTTTTGGGTTTTTTGGTTTTTAAAAATAAAAAATATTTCACCTTTTTTTTAACCCCTTCCCCTTTGGGGAATAAAACCCTTTTTCATGAAAATTTGTTAAAGGGGGTTATTGCCTTAGAAAGAATTTTTCTTCTCACCAGGTTTTTCAGGTTTTAGTTTTTAAAATTACTTTGAATTTGAGGGCCTTTTTGAAAAAAATTGGGAAAATTAATTCCAATTTTATTTTAATTTTTTTTAAAAAACCACTTTAATTTTTCCCAAAAAAACCCTTTTTGTCTGAAAACAACAATGGGCTTTAAAATTTTGGGTATTTTTTTCCTAAAAACTTTTTTAAAACTAACTTTTTACTTTTGGGTATTAAAACCTTTTTAAAAAATTTTGAAAATTTTAACAAAAAAAACTTTTTAAGGGTTTAATTTTAAAAACCACATTAATTTTTAAAACCCAAAGGGAAAAAAAAAAAGTGAAAATTACATTTTTCTACAATTTAAATAATTTATGGCTTTTTAAGAAAATTTATTCAAAACCAAAATTTGAAATCCTGTTACAAATTTTTTGGTATTTAATGGTTTTCAGAACCCCCAATTAGGGTTTTCCCAAATTACAGTTTCCATTAAAATTTATTTTAAACTTTTGTTTTTGGGTTTTTTTTTTTGCCCCTTGGGAAGGGTTTTTTTGGCTCCCGGTTTCACAATTTTTTAATTATAAATTTGGGCCCTTGGGTTTTGATTTTAAAATTTTTAAAGTTTTAAAAATTTTACATTTAAAAAATTTCTTTTAAAACCCAATTTTGTTTAAAACAAAAATTTTTTATTTTGTAACTTAACAAAAGTTTGACAAAATTTTAATTTTGGGTTTTTAAAAAATTTAAAATTTGCCCCCTTAAAAAACACACAAACCAAGTCAAACAAAAATTTGAAAACAAACAAAACACCCCACACACAAATTTACAAATTTTTTTCAAGCATTTTAAAAATACATTTTGTCCCCCCAACATTTTTTAAAAAAACTAAATAAATTTTGGATTTCCAATATTTTTTTTTATGAAACTTTTGTTTTGGGTTTTTTTGTCAGGGGCTTTTTTTGGTTAAATTTTTTTTCCTTTTTTTGATTTTTAAGTTTTATTTTTCAATTTTTCATTTTTGGTCTTTAAAAAGGTTCCATTTTTTTTTGGTGAGGCAAAAACAAAAAACATTATAATTTTCAAAATAAATTTTGTTTATTAAAAAAAAAGGGGAACAAAAATGTTAAATTAAAACAAAAACCAAAAGGGGGGGGAAATTTGAAATTAAAATTTTTTTGGGGTAAACCAAAAAAAAAAATTTGTTGGATTAAAAATATTTTTAAGAAAACCCAACCCCCCAATTTTATTTAACCCCCCCCCGGCCCCCCCGTTGCCACCCCCCATTGTCTTTCTGTTTGGATAATTAGTTTTTTTTAATAAAAAAAAAAATTTAATTTAAATTGAAAAAAGAAAGATGAAAAATTTAAAATTTAAAAAAAAAAGAAAATGTAAAAATTCCTTTTTTTTTATAAAATTATTTAAAATGTTTATTGAATAATAAATTAAAAATTGTTTTTTTTTTTAAAACTTTTTTTAAAAAGGTTTTAAAGATTTTTTTTGAAAAATTGAACCCAAAAAATTTTTAAGTATATGTTTAATCTAAACCAGAAAATAGTTTAACCCCAACATAAAATTTCACAAAAACACACCCCCACTCACTCATTACTCACACAAACAACCCCAAATACATAAAATTTCAATATGTGTGTGTGTGCCCCACACACATACATGAAATATCACCCCAAAACTTGAAAATTTCACACACCCACACACACACACACACAACACAACCCCACACACAACACACACAAAAACACACACACACACAATTAAAAAAAAAAATTTTCTACCTTTTTTTGTTATGCCAGTTTTGCCTTTTGTTCCTCTGTTTTGAAAACTGTGTAAACAAGTTCTTTTAAAAAGTTTTTAAAAGGGTTGTATTTGAAACTCACTAGCCTGAATCAGTTTTTTTTGTTTTTCAGCCTAATTTTAGCAGTTTGCACTAGCATTTAAAAAATTTAAAGTAAACCTTTTTGCTTTTTTCTGAGAATTAGGTATTCGTTGTTTCCCTTCGATGATGTTAAGAAAAAAGCACAAGGGCCCAAAAAATTTTTGACTGTTTTTTATCTTCTTTCCTTGAATCAGAAGCACTGTATTTTTTCTGTTTCGAGTAACCGGGAAGGCTTTGTGTTCAATTTATTTTGAGGTAGGGGTCAGGGTTTTTTTCGGTCATCGGTTTAATCGTTTTCGTCTTTTTTCCCAAAACTACCCTGAAATTGGGTTTTGGTTTTTATAGTCCTCACTTTATTAAAAAGCTTTTTAAATTTTCTATCCTCCAAAATTATTTGAGAAACGAGCAGAAATTTCGAGGTATTTTTTCTCGATTTTTTACTTTAAAAGCGGAGGGACGCCTTTTTTGTTACGGGGTTCGCCCCCTTTGGGCTTTTCATAGGTAAACATGATCTTTTTGGGCCAATGGGGGAGAATAAAACCCCCCCCTTCAGGGCGTTTTTTTTTCGACTGCTCCCCTTTTTTGGAGCGTTTCTTTGGGATAAAGTTTTAATTCAATCCAAAATTTTGTTGACAAAAGGGGTAAAGGGTCGAAACTGTGAGTTTAAAAAAGGGTTTGTTTTCACTCGGCGGGGTCAAATTGTAAAAATTGGGGGGATACGGTTGCAAAAAAAGGGGCCCTTTTTAAAGGATCTTTTACATCAAATCGCTCGTCTTCGGAGGGGGTATGTTTTTTTAAAATCCATTTTTGATAAAAAAAGGGAAACAAAAAATATTGTTTTTTTAATTGATGTTTTCCGGTTTTGGGGAAATGTCTTTTTTTTATTATCATTTTTTATCCAAAATCCCAAAATGGGGCACCTGACACCCCTTTCTGTTTTTTGGGGCCTTAGGGGAAAAAAAGGCCTGGGTTTGGGAAAATGGACTCTTTTCGAAATGGAGAGTCAATTTTAATAATAACACACCCACAAAAATTCTCGGTGTTCACTTTTCCACCTTTTCTTGTTTGGGCTTTTTTTTTTCCTTGGTCCTGCCTTTTTTTCTTTTTTTTTTTAAAAAGTTGTCCTGGTCCATCCCACTTTTTAGGGCCCATTTGCCCCCGCCCCCCCACCCCCCCCCCCCCCCCCCCCCCCCCCCCCCCCCCCCCCCTTCTCCCCCTCCCGCCCCCCCCCCCCCCCAATTTCAACTTCTTTTTGGTTGCCCCCCCCACCCCCCCCTCAATTTCAACTTTCTGTATTTTCCCCCCCAAAACCCACCCCAATTTTCCCAACTTTCTGTATGTTCCCCCCCACCCCCACTCAATTTCAATTCTGTTTGGGTTGCCCCCCCCCCCAAATCAATTTCAATTTTTCTTTTATGTTCCCCCCCCCCCCCACCTACCCCCCCTTTCCCAATTTCTTCATTTTTCCTCGCAATCTCCTTTCTTTTTCCCTTTTCGTTTTTAAAATTGACAGGGGAACAAAATTTAAAAAAGGGAAAAAAATGTTTACAGCACAAAAAAACCCAAAACTAAAAAAAAAAAAAAAAAAACCCCCCTCCCCTCCCCCCCCCACACAATGGGGGTTTTTTTGTGTTGGGGGTTTTTTTAAAATGAAAAAAAAGGGGAATCTACCCCTCATGCCCAAGAATTTGTACAAAAAGCTTTTTTCCCCTTTTCGTGACACTGCCAATTTCCCGTCGGGGCAAACTGCGTTTTTTGGCGGATGGCGTTTCAAAACGGAAGCCCCTTTGTACACCGGTCGTGTCCGACCCCGAAAGCTTGCGAGTCAGATAGTTCCTGTTTCCCTTGTAAAAACCCCCCCCCCGGGCTCATTCGCTTCAGTCCTGATGTCGTCCGGTCTGGGTACTTTTATCCCGGTTCAGACACCCGTTTCTTTTGTAGGCATACCCACCCCCACGAACTGTAGCCCAAAAAAGTTTTTTTTTTTTTTTTTTTAAAAATTTGAAAAAAAAATTTATAAACTTTTTTAAGCACCTTTTTGGGTTTTTGGGTTTCAGGGGTTTAATTTTTCACCGAAGGGGTTTGATTAATGATAATTAGGGGGGCTCCTTTTTTTTGTCTTAGCAGTGGGGGAATAAATTTCAACTTTTGTTTTTTTTTTTTGTTGTTTGTTTTTTGGGTTGGTTGTTCCTGGGCTACGGGGTCTGACTGAGGGTCACCAATGCAAGGGGGAAGTTCTGAGAAGGGCCCTTTTCTCCACTCCCCAGTAAGGTAGCTGCTCCCAATTTTGGGGAGGGTTTGTTAAACACAGGCGCCCCCTTTTGTCTTTTGTCTTTTTTTTGTTTTGTCTTTTGTCTTTTTTTTTCTGAAGAAGGGAGGGGGGGGAGGGCAGTTTTTCAATAGTGGATTATCCAAAGAATAATACTAATCATAAATCAAACAAGGGGCAAGGCGCTCTTTTGTCTTCTGTAGAAGGGGGGGCGGGGAGTGCAGTTGTAAATAGTGGATTACCCCGGGGAAAAAATTCAAAACTCAAAAATCAAAAAAGGGGCCAGGCGCTCTTTTGTCTTTTGTCTTTGAAAAAGGGGCGAGGGGGGGGGTTTTGCGTCTGTAAATTAGGGATCTACCCCAAAAAAATACTAACTCATAAATCAAAACGGGGCACGGCGTTTTTGTTTTTTTTTCTGAAAAAGGGAGGGCGGGGGAGTGCAGTCTAAAAATTTGTGGTCTACTCCAAGAAAAATTTCTAACTCAAAATCAAAAAAGGGGGGGCCAGGCGTCTTTTGTCTTCTGAAAAAGGGAGGGCGGGGAGTGCAGTCTGTCTATAGTGGATTACTCCAAGAATATACTAACCAAAAATTTCAAACAAGGGGCACAGGCGCTCTTTTTTTCTTGTCTTCTGAAGAAGGGGGGCGGGGAGTGCGGCTTTTCAATGGGGGATTACTCCAAGAAAAATAAAAACTCAAAAAATAAAAACAAGGGGCACAGATAGATGGATTATCCACTATGCTTAATGAAAAAAAACAAAAGTAGGGAAATTTATTTCTTCCCCCAATTTTTTATTCTTTTTGCCCATTCCCTCCCCCCCCCCCCCCCCCCTCATTTCCTAAATGCACATGGCTGGCCACCCTCCTCTGTTTCACCAAATCGAAAATTTCATTGGGAGCGCTGCTTTGGATTTCCCAAGCTGTGAGGTAGTTTTTGGGGAAAAGGGGAAAATTTAAGGACTCCAAAAATTTAACCCAAAAGCCACCTGATCATTTTATTCACTTCTGCGATTTGGGTTTTTTTTTTTGGGGTTTTGTTTGTTATCTCTGACAGCGTTAGATTTTTGTTCCCCCATCTTTTTTACACCCGGCTGCTTTCAAACATCAGCCCCATCCTAAATCGGAAATCTTTGGCGGGGGGGCGAAATTTATTTTAATAATAAAAAATTTAATAATAATAAACCCACACACACACACACAAATCGTCATTTAATATCCCAAAAAACCAGGAGAGGTTACATCAAACTGACGGGGAAACAAAAGTGAAACTCAGTCCTGCAAGGTGATGAGAAAGCTTTTTTGAATTTGCCAGGCCTAAATTTTGGCCCGGGCTCTGTTTCCCCCTCGGGTTTTTTTTGCCCTTATCTGTTTTTGGCTTAAAGGGTTTGTTTCATGAAGTGTCTTACGGGGACACACCCTTCCAAACCGTTTTTGGCGTTCATCCTCTTGTTTAAACAGTGAAGTGCAAAGGTGGTTAAAAAAAAACGCAACAAAATAGTCAGAAGGGGAAAACCTCGGCAATCGGAACATCAAAAGAAAATTTGGTTTCTTTGTTTTTATAAACTTCAGGCAAGTTAGGCTTTTTTTGGGCGTTTTTTGGGGGGAAAGGGGTTTGTCAGTGGTAGGCACCACTTTCCCCGCTAAGGTTATGCAGCATCAAGCAAAGGTTTTCCCTTGGATGGGTGACTGGGTTTTGGACCTTGGTTCAGTATAGCCCCCCGTTTTCCCAGCTGTTAAATTGGGGTACCCGCCCTCTTTTGGGGCAGGGAAGGTACAAACAGCGAGGGAGAGGGGGATGGGTGCCCTTTTTAGAAGTTGAGGTTTTTGGTGCCTCACTTCCCCCCTGGTCCACATAGGTTATGGGACCCCCCCTTTCCTTTTACAAAAATTTAAATGGTTTTTAAATTTAATAAAACCCTTTTTTTTTTTTTAAAATTTTTAAAAAGGGGGTTTTTCAAAATTTTTGGTATTAAAAAAATATAAAACCCGGGAAAAGTTAGAACTCTGGTCACGTTTTTGTGGTATTTTTATGGCAAAAAACAACAAAAAAGGTTTTTTGTAGTATTATAAAGGGAAAAATTGAACCCCCGACAAAAAAAGGGTTTTTGTCAATTTCATTGCCTTGCTGGTCGGTCAGGGATTTGAAAAGACTGGGGTTTAATTAACATTTCTTTTGTTTCAAAAGGGTGGTTTTTTACAGGTTTGTTGCTGAGTCAAATTTGGGAAAACTTCCTTCTTTTTTGCAATTTTTTAAAGATTTAATGAAAAAAAAGCCATTTTCAGTATGCAGTACCTCTGGGAAAATAATAGAAAATAGAGCCCTTTTGGGGGGGGGGGGGGGGGGGTATTTTGTTTGCTTCTTATACTTTTAGGGAAAAAAAATAGAAAATTTTTGTTTTTACTTTTATATTTTTCAGGTAAACAAATTTTTGTTCTATTTTATTTTTTTTTCAGGAAAACCCAATTTTTTTGAACTTAGTTTAGGGCTGCCGGTTTCCCCTCGCCGTGTTCCTTGACAAGGGGAATCAAAAGCCTTCTTGGGGGGTTTGGGGGTTCATGGGAAGGGCATTGGGGGGTTTGGCAGTGGTTCCCTCCCCCCTTCCCCCCTCTTTTGGGCTTTATTTGGGCCCCCAGCAGCCCCACATTGGGAGGCTTCCGAGATTTTTGACCCTGAGGATGTGAAAAAACCCAAATCTGGGAAAAGGTTGGGAGGGGTGGGGTGAAAAAGTCAGGGAAAAAAAAAAGGGGGAAAAAAAAGGGGGAAAAAAAAAAAAAACAGGACGGGAAAACCCTGCGAAAGTCAAACAACAACAACAAAAAACAAAACCCAAATACGAGATGGGCCGTGGTAGTCTCAAACCCCGGTGCCCAAAGCTCCAAATTTCACCGTTTTTAGCGAGTTTTATTGGCGACCCATGCGAAATTTCCCTAGGCTCTGCTACCATGGGATGGGGCCGGGGGTCACTGAAACCCAAAAAATTAACCAACAAAAAACATCAGCAAGGCTGGTGGCGAGTTTAGTTACAAAACAACCAAATTGCACCCGATACCAAAGGGGGGGCCCGGGAATCTAAGAAAAGCCTGGGCCAAAAATCACGGGCACTCACTCCCACCCCGGGCCTTTTAACAGGACTTTCATAGCTCTAGTAGAATTTTTACCGAAGAAAAGTGACACGTCGAGTCAAAAGAACATTAAGGGAAAATTTTTTTTTCCACCCTTTGCCCCCCCCCCCCCCCCCCCCCCCCCCCCCCCCCCCCCCCCCCCCCCCCCCCCCTCGCCCCCCCCCGGGGGAAAAACCCCCCCCCTGAACAAGAAATGTTAAACTAAATGTGACAGTGCAGGGGGAAAATCCAAAAAAAAGTTGCACAGGCACTATTTGGAGTACATGAACCCAAAAAGGGATTGCCACCAACCTCAGAACGGGTAACCCTTTTCCTTTTTTTTAAGCCCGACTTTTTTCCTGTATTTAATATTTTAAAAAAAAATACATTAATAGTTTACCAAAGTATCAAGGGTTTTTCCCCCTGTTACCCCCCTTTTCCCCCTAGACTGCCTTACCCCCGGGAAAATTTTCCGGGGGGTAAACATTTCACCCCCATACAAAATAACCCCGGGAAAAAATTTCCGGGGGTGTCGAACCCAAGTAAACAAAACCCGCTTCCTTGACTACAGTTAAAGGGAAAGAACTTTCCCAAAAAAGTGGGGGTTTAAATCTCCCGTTGCTTGGCAACATCTAGCTGCAAAAAACAAAGGCAAAAAAAAAAACAAACGCTTTTTAGCTCCTTTTTTTGTGTTTTTATGCATGCCCGCTTTGGGAGTTCTTGTTCAAAAAGGCTGAATTTTTTTGTTGAGGGTATCAAACTTTAAAACAGCGGGAAAAAAATGGGGAAATAAAACTAGATTTACCTGCATGATGAAATAGATCGTGTATGTTCGGGGGATCCCCCCTTAAAAAAAAAAAAAAAAAAAGATTTGGGTTGGATTTTTGGTTTGGGCGTTATTGAGATGGGGGGTACTCAGAATGAAAGGGGGAGGGGAAAGTGTAAATTTTTTTTTCGTTTTTTACCCTTTTGAAATATTTTTTGATTGAAATATATGGGGTACTAATTTGGCTTGGGTCGAAGTAATTCCCATATAAAATACTGTTTATTGGGTGGCTTTCAGGTTTTTTCACGTAAATAATTTTTAAGAGGGATATTTAACATTGCCCAAATGGTACATTTGAGTTTTATTCCCCGGCATATAGGGTGCATTGCATAGGGAGTTAAGAGGGTTTAAAAAAAAATGTGCCTTTTTCTTAGTCTTGGGTAGCTCAGTTTGGGCAAAACATTTGCTTTCCCCCGAACTAAAGTTAAAGCAGTTTGAGCGGGGGTGTTTTTGTCTTGGTGGGGGGACCATTCAAACGCCTTGCTTCAGTAAAGTCCCAAAATACACCCAGATGTAAAGGGTGGGCCCGCCCTTTTTAGATTCAGGGTTTTGTTATGGGAGGAAAAGGGGGGGCTCGCCCCCAATTTTCAGGGCCCCAAAAGAAGCTGAGGTCTTGAAACCTCACCCCCCCAAAAAAAACTATAGGTTTTGGGAACCCCCTATTTGGGCAGGGGACACTCACCTCCCCTTGTGTTCAAAGGGGGGAAAAAAAAAATATGTTTTTTGAGAGAGGCCCCCACAAAAAACAAAACAAATAATTTCCCCCGGTAACTATAAAAAAAACCCAAAAACAAACAAAAAAAACAAAAAAACCCCCAAAAAAACAAACAAAAAACCCCCATGTTGTTGGGGTTTTTTTCTTGGGTTTGGGGGTTGGGGCCTTTTTGGGGTTTTTGGGCCCAAAACCCCCCTAATGTAAAAAAAAGGTTTGGCTTTTAATTTAAGGCAAAAACAGCAAAAATCAAAAATAAACAGTCCCCAAAAAAAATTTCCTTCCAAATTTAAAGGAGTTTTTACTCGTGGAAATTTTTCAAGTTTAAAATTGTTATTCTGGTAAAAACCCTTTTTCAAGTGTTGTTAACCCGCATCTGCCCCCAAAAATTTTTATTTGGCATGGTCAGCACCAAAGATTTTCTGAAATGAAGTTGCCTTTCACTGTCGCTCCCCGGGACCCCTTTAAAAGGTCCTTTGATTTGTTTTTATTGCCGAAAGATAAAACCGTAATCAAGGGCTCGGTTTTTGGGCCCGGTAAAGTTCGCGATATGGATAAGATGTAAAATTCGGGGGACGGGGGAGCTTTCTGAGTCTTTGCACGTGGGGGAAAAAATCGGCCTCCGATGGAAGGTTGCTAGGAGACCCGCTCCCCGGGGATTTTCCCCGCTTAAGTTGAGATCACAGGGGCGAACTTGACCCGTATCTGAAAAAAGATCAATAAGTCACGATGGGAAAAAAGCAATTTAAAAAAATTTTATTTTGTAACTTACATTAATTAAAAAACAATGGAGGGGTCAAAATCAAAGTCAAATGATTTATTTTTTTAGGCCCCCGGGGGCCATTTAAATTTGGGGGTTTAAATCCCCATTAAAAGCCCAAACGTTACACGTTCCACTTTCAAGACTTCCCTTTTATGATTGGGGTATGCCTGGTAGACGTAGTAGTGTTTGCGGGTTTTTTAAATTTTGTTCTTTTTGTTTTTTCCCAAAAGGGACTTTAAGGCCCCACTCTTTTGAAAAGCAGACCAGGATTTAACGGGGGCAAGTTTTTCGGGGGAAAGTTCGCACACTGGGGCCCCCGGTTTTTTAAATTCAACCAAAGGGACTTTGGTGTGTGTGTGTGTGTTTTGTGTGTGTGCGTGCATGTGCTGGGGGTGTGTGGGTGGGTAGGTGGGTTTTTGCTGTGGGTGTGTGTGTGTGAGAGAGGACCCCTTTTGGGTCACTGTGTTTTGGGGTTTGCCGTGCGTGGCAGGATGCGTGCATGCGTCAGTGAGTGTTGTGTGTCATGTGAAAACCCCTGGGGGTGGCACTGTGGCCCGTGTGGGAGAGAGAGAGAGAAAGGGCACCCTTTTTGGGGTGTTTTCAATTTTGTTTTGTGTGTGAGAGGGGAGAGAGGACCCCTGTGCGTACATGTTCAGTGTTTTATATATCATGTATTTTATATACAAAACTTGAAACCCACTTCTCCAAAAGGGAAAAAAAAATAAAATTTTGGACACACTTTAAAATACTCCCCCTCTTGCCCTGTTGCAGTAGTTGAAATCTCTTCATGGGTTTTCCCCTCTTTTAAAAAGAAAAAGGGGAAGAACAAAAAATTGGGGACCCCGTTCAAACGTTTACACAAAAAGTCTGCACCCCCTGTCTCTGTGACAGTCTTCCTTTTATTAGTATATATATTAAAAAATTTTAGGCTAAATTTAAAGTATTTTTTTTATAAATTAAATATTATTTCAATATGACATGAAAAGGAAAAAATTTATTTTTTTTTTTGTAAACTTAACTACATTACGCAGCAGGGAAAATATGCAATCCCTTTTAAATCAGTTTTACCCATTAGGCTTATTCTTTTTTAAACCATTCGACCCTTTGGAAAAAAAAACAATATTGCTCACCACCCAAAAAATAATGTCAGAGAAACAAAAATTTAAAAAATCGCCAAGTTGGGCCCTCACCCCCCATTTGGACCCCCCGCCCCCCCCCCCTTGAAAAAGTGAAAAAATTTGCTATTTTTCCCCCAAAAAAAGGGACAAAAATAAAATAAAAAGTATTGGCAAAATAAAAATAAGAATTAAGGTTTGGGGCCCTTTAATTTTAAAATGACTGTCCCCAAATCAAATGGCTCCGGGGGAGGACTGATCAACAATCGCTTTCTCTATCAAAGTATCACTATCAGTCTATGTGGTGGTCCTGGGTAAAAAAGGGTTTAAAACACACAAACAAAAAAAAAATGGAAGGAAAGAATAAGATGGGAAAAAAATGTTTGGGCCCCACCCTAAATGATTTGGCTCTACTGGAAGTTAGTTGAAAAATTTATAGCCTTACCTTTAAGCCTTTAGGGCCGTTTAGGGGGAGGCCTGTGAAAACCGTTGGGTTTTACCCGCGCTCCTGCCCTCCTCTCTTCTTTTACTTCTTTTACTAAATAGGGCCCACAGAATAGGCTTCCCAACCCCCCTTTTGGTTTTTTTCTTTATTTAAATAATGGGTTTATCCCAATTTCTTAAAAACACTTTTAAATTCTCTTTCATAAAAAAATTTTTTGGGGGCATTGCTTTTTTTATGGGGGTTCCCATTGGGTTTTTCTTTGGGGAAAAATTTTTTACAAAATTTCCTTTTTTAAAAATTTTTAAAAAATTAATTTTTTTTTTTTAAACAAAATTTTAATTTACGAAAAATGAAACCCAAATTTACCAATTAAATAAAATCCAAAAAATTTAATTTTGTTGAAAAATTTTTATTACTTAAAACCATATTTTTTGGGAAAAACCCACCCAATTTTTTTTTTAAAAAACACTTGGGGGTTAAAGGGGCAAAAAAGGGCTATTCCCCTGAATTTCAACAAAGTTTAAAACTCTTTCCAAATCCTGGAAAAATTCTTTTTTAAAGCCAAAACCTGGAAGGAAAAACACAATCCTTTGGAAATCTTGTTTGAAACAAGTTTTTTTTAAAAAAATTCCCGGTTTTTGGGATTCCCCAAAAACCAAGCCCTCCCTTTTTAAAACCCTTTTAAAACCCACCTTTATTTGGGCCCCCCTTTTTTAAAACTGATATTGAAAAATGTTTAAGGGAAAACCCCAAAAAAAAAAATCCCGCCCCAAAAATTTTCTTTTTATTTAACAAACCCCAAAAAAACCCGGGGAAAAAACAAAACCCCTTTGGAAACCTTGCGGGCCCCACAGAATTCTTTTTTAAGAAACCCAGGGTTTGGGAAATCATTTCCCAAAAACCCGATTTTTCCCCGAAAGAACCCCCCTTTTAGTAAACCTTTGCTTTTTGGGCTTGGGCCCCCTGGTAAAGGGCCCCCAAAAAAAGAACCATCGCTTATAGGAACACCCAAAAGCATGTCCCTGCCAAAGTTGTTCTTTGTGATCACTTATTAAAACTCGCATAAAAGAACCCTCTGATATAGGAATCATCGCCTATATGGACAGCACTTGCAAGGTCCCCACACGAACTTCCCTCGGATATAAGAACCGAAAGTAGGAATTATCATTTCCAGGAAGTCAGATTATTCTGTTAAAAGAACCCTCGCTTGTAAGAACACCATTTGCTTGTTCCCGACTCGACCTCCCCTCGGATATAAGAACCGAAAGTAGAAGTTATGCTCGTTTTGTTACCGGTATGAGTCACTTCCAAGAAATTTTCTTCCAGAAGGCATGATGGCGGGCGTAAGAGAAAAGCATTGTCTCTCAAACAAAAAGTAGAAATTATCAGGGAGGTCGAGCGGAACCCTCACAAAGCAAAAGTCTCATCGCTGATGAAATGAAAGTTCCCAGGACGACTTTGCTCAAATATTGTAAGAGAAAAGCCAAATACATTGGGCAGTTTGAAAGCGGCATGAATGATATTTCCAGAAAGCGTGCAAGAGGCTCCAGCATGGCACTGTTGACACTGCTTTGTTGGAGTGGTTTTCTGTGAAAAGGTGAGCTAGCTCTCTCTCTCTCTCTCTCTAATTCATTCAGACAGCTACTGTTACTTCTAGTGTTACTTGAATTGAATTCATGTTTTTGTTTGCAATACACCAAAAACGTAAACGAGATTGCATCGAGATATTCAACTTTTCAACCCAACCAGCAAGTTCCATTGCATTGATGCATAAACAAGCAAGAAGTTGCCGTGGACACACACACACACACACACACGTATGCACGCACACAGACCATTAGAGGCCGATATACAACTCTTTTTAGCTTGTCCACACTATTTTCTTCTTTCTTCGGTTATAAGAACACACACTTCCACAACTGACCTTATAACCGAGGTTATGCTTATAAGGACCCTCGCTTATAAGGACACCAGAATGCTTGCCCCTGCGGTGTTCTTATATCAGAGGTCCACTTTGTTTTGGGTTTTTTCTTATGTCTAGGTAAGTTGTTCATTTTGTCTGGTCTCACAAGTTAAGTGATACTGTTGTGCTTGTTTTGATCTTTAAATGTTTTAGTTTTATATGATTTATAATAGATGATCTTTATGAAGCAATTTTGCTTACAACAATTTTTTTCTTGTGAGAGCAAGATGAACAAGAATGACAAAACTTGATATTTTGGCAGTGAATATTATTTTTGATTTGACTTCACACACACACACCAAGTGGCATACAATACAATGCAATACAATACAACACACACACACACACACAGAGAATTCTGCAAGCATTCATACAGTGTGTCCCACACCCACTAAATAAAAAAACACACTGATAAACTGGCATTCAAAATTATTTATTATAGACAACACAAGTCTGTCTTCTGGTGTCAGGGCTTTGGTGTTAAACTTTTTTCCCTCCTCCCTTCTTGACTCTTGAAGTCATTCTATTTTCATAATCATGTTTGGTCAGTACAGTCAACTTGTTGTGGCTGAAGCTGAACACAACAAAAAACATATCAAATATCAAAATCAAAGGCTTGTTATAAAAAAAAAAGACGAAAAGCACTGTTAAATTAAAACATGAAACTAGAGAGATGTGAAAATACAATGTGCATTTGTGGTATATTCTTAATATAGTTCACATGTATACATGTGTATAATGAATATATACAGTGTGTGCATATTTTGTTGTTGTTTTTTTCAGAATCAATTTTTTTTAAAAGGTTTCAGATTTTTAATTGAAAAATTGAAGCAAAAAATCTATTAAGTATATGTTTAATCCTCAAACAGAAACTAGTTTCAACACACATGAAATTTCACACACACACCACACACACACACACTCACTCAAAACTCACATCTCACTCACTTACTCACACAAATACCCCAACATACATGAATTCAATATGTGTGTGTGTGCACCCACACACTACATGATAATATCACACACACTTGAAATATCACACACACACACAATTAAAAACAAAATTTCTCACCTTTAGTGCATTATGCCTTATTCAGTTTCTGCCTGTAGTTCCTCTGATGAAAACTGTGTAAACGAAGTTCTTTTCAAGTGTACAATGTTTTACTGAAACTCACTAGCCTGAATCAGTTTTTATTTGTTTTTCAGCCTAATTTTAGCAGTTTGCACTAGCAGTTAAAAAATCAGTGAACTTTTTTGCTGTCTGAGAACTTAGGTATTCAGTTTGATTGCCTCGATGATGTTCAGATAAAGCACAACGGCAAAAAATATTTGACTGTTAATATCTTCATTGCTTGAATCAGAAGCGCTGTTAGTTTTCTGTTCACGAGTAACCAGGAATGCTTTGTGTTCAATTAGTGAGGTCAGGGGTCAGGGATTTCGCGATCATCGGCTAAATCGTTTTCGCTCATGTTTTCCTAACTACCACTGCAATCGGTTGTAATATAGTCCTCACTTTATTACTAAAGCTTTATGAGTTCTATCCATCCAGAATATTTGCAGAACGAGCAGAATTTCGAGGGTATTATTCTCGATTGTACTTTCAAAGCGGACGACGCCATTTTTGTTACAGGCATCGCCTCCTTGGCTTTTCATAGGTCACATGATCTCTTTGGCCAATGAGGAGAATGAAATCCCCCCCTCAGTGACGTTTTGTTCACGACTGCTCCCCTATTTTGAGCGTTTTCATTGGATAAAGTTTTAATTCAATCCATATATAGTTGACACAGTGTGAAGGTCGAAACTGTGAGCTTTCGAACGGTGTGTCACTCGGCGGGTCTATTGTAAATATTGAGGGGATACAGGTTGCGGAAAAGTGGCCTCTTCAGGATCTTTTTCATCAAAATCGGACTCGTCTTTCGGTAGGTGGGTATAGTGTATTAAAATCCGATTTTGATAAGGAAAGAAACTAAATATTGTTATTTTATTGATGTTTTCCGGTTTGGAAATGTCTATTATCAGTTTTATCCAAAATCGGCACCTGACACCCCTACCGCATATTTTGGCCTCTAGCGGAAAAAGGCCTGAGGTGACAAGCGACTCATTTCGAAATGGAGAGTCACATATATATATACACACACACACACAATCTCAGTGTTCACTTTTCCACCTTTTCTTGTTTGGGCTTTTTTTTTTCCTTGGTCACTGACCTTTTCATTCTTTTTTTTAAAGTTGTCCTGGTCCATGCACTTTTATGCCCATTTGCCCCCCCCCCCCCCCCCCCCCCCCCCCCCCCCCCCCCCCCCCCTCTTCTACCCCTCCCCACCTCCTCCCACTCAATTTCAACTTTCTGTATGTTGCCCCCCACCCCCCACTCATTTCAACTTTCTGTATGTTGCCCCCCCCCCCACTCAATTTCAACTTTCTGTATGTTGCCCCCACCCCACTCAATTTCAACATTCCTGTATGTTGCCCCCCACCCCCACTCAATTTCAACTTTCTGTATGTTGCCCCCCCACCCCCACCTCACTCCCCCTTCAATTCTCTTCATGTTCCTCGCAATCTCCTTTCTTCTTCCATTCGTCTAAAATTGACAGTGAACAGAATTTAAAAGAAAAAAAATGTATACAGCACAAAACCAACCAAACTAACCAACCCCCGCCCCCACAATGGTGGTGTGTTGGTGGTTTTAAAAAGAAAAAAAAGGGAATCTACACTCATGTCAAAGACTGTACAACAAGCGTTTCACCTTCAGTGACACTGCCAACTTCCACCATCTGGGCGAACTGCGTGTAGCGGATGGCGTTTCGAACGACGAAGCACCTGTACACCCGGTCTGTGTCCGACACCCGCAGCTTGCGAATCAGATAGCTGACCTGCCGCTTGTAACACTCGCCCCCCTGGCTCATCGCTTCAGTCCTGATGTCGTCCGTGTCTGGGTACTGTATCCACGGTTCAAGCACATCGTTTCTTTTGTAGGCATACTCCCACACCCACGAGACCTGAAGACCAAAAAGATTTTTTTTTTTTTTTGAAATTTGAAAAATAAATATAACACATTTTTAAGCACGCGTTTGGTTTTGGTCATGGGTTAATAGTACACCGCCGGGGTTTGATTAATGATAATTATGGGGCTCCTTCTTAAGTCTTAGCAGTGAGGGAATGAATTCAACATTGTTTGTTTGTTGTTTGTTTGTTTGTTGTTGTTCCTCAGCTACAGGTCTGACTGAGGGTCACCAATGCCAATGGTGAAGTTCTGAGAAGGCGACCCTTTTCTCCACTCCCCAGTAAGGTAGCTGCATTCCAACTTCGGGGATGATGTCTCAACACAGGTGCTCTTTTGTCTTCTGTCTTTTGTCTTGTCTTTTGTCTTCTGTCTTTTGTCTTGTCTTTTGTCTTGTCTTTTGTCTTGTGTCTTCTGAAGAAGGGAGGGCGGGGAGTGCAGTCTGTCAATAGTGGATATACTCCAAGAATAATACTAACTCATAAATCAAACAAGGGGCACAGGCGCTCTTTTGTCTTTTGTTTTCTGAAGAAGGGAGGGTGGGGAGTGCAGTCTGTCAATAGTGGATATACTCCAAGAATAATACTAACTCATAAATCAAACAAGGGGCACAGGCGCTCTTTTGTCTTTTGTCTTCTGAAGAAGGGAGGGCGGGGAGTGCAGTCTGTCAATAGTGGATATACTCCAAGAATAATACTAACTCATAAATCAAACAAGGGGCACAGATAGATGGATCTATCCACTATGCTTAATGAAGACAACAAAAGTAGGGAAATTTATCCCTCTCCACCATCTATCTATTCTTCTGCCCTTCCTCCCCCCCCCCCCCCCCCCACCAATGACCCCTCATCTTCCTCAATGCACATGCATGGCCACCCTCCCTCTGCTTCACCAAATCGTAACATCATTGGGACGCGCTGCGTTGACTATCCACAGCTGTGAGGTCAGCTTGTTGCAAAGGACAAGTTAAGGACTCCGAAAAATTAATCCAAGACACCTGATCATTTCTATTCACTTCTGCGAGTTGTTTTTTTTGGTTTTGTTTGTTATCTCTGACAGCGTTAGTATTTTTGTCTACCCATCTTTGTACAGCCGGCTGCTTTCAAACATCAGCACCATCCTGAATCGGAAATCTCTGCTGGGGCGTAATATATATAATAATAATAAATAATAATAATAAATCCACACACACAAATCGTCAGTAATATACCAAAACCAGAGAGCTGTTAGATCAAACTGACTGGGACACAAAGTGAAGCACTCAGTCCTGACAAGGTGATGAGAAATCTGTTGTAACTGCCAGGCCTAAACTTTGGCCAGGGCTCTGTTTCCTCCCTCTGGTTTTCTGTCCTTATCTGTTCTTGGCATAAATGTTGCCCATGAAGTGTCTTACGAGACACAGGTCCAAACCTTTGTGGCGTTCACCCTCTTGTTTAAACAGTGAAGTGCAATGGTGGTTAAAGAAAAACAGCAACAACTAGTCAGAAGCGAAGACCTCGGCCAATCAGGAACATCAACAGAAAATGGTGCTTTGTTTTTATAAACTTCAGGCAAGTTAGGCTTTTTTGGTCGTTTTTGGGGGGATGGGATAGCTCAGTGGTCAGAGCACTCGCTTTCCCCAGCTAAGGTTATGCAGCATCAAGCAAGGTTACCACTTGGATGGGTGACTGTTTGCGCACCTTGGCTTCAGTATAGTCCCCCAGTTTACCCAGCTGTAAATGGGTACCTGCCCTCTTTTGGGTCAGGGAAGGTACAGCAGCGAGGGAGAGGAGATGGGTGCCCTTTGAGAAGTTGAGGTCTCTGGTGCCTCACTCCCCTATGTCCACATAGGTTATGGGACACCTTTACCTTTTACAACTCCAAATGTTATTACTTTACATAACCCTTTTTTTTTTTAAGTTGAATAAGTTTTATCAAGATATAGGTATTAAGAAAAATATAAACCTGACACAGTTAGAACTCTGGTCACGTTTTAGTGGTATAGGATGGCAACAACAACAAAAAAGGTGTAGTATGTATTATAAATGCAATATCGAACCCCTGACAAAATGGGTTTTCTGTCAATTTCATTGCCTTGCTGTGTCGGACTCAGCATTTGCACAGACTGGCGTTTAATTAACATTGCTTTTGTGCAGAGGGTGTGTTTGTACAGGTTTGTCTGCATGAGCTCAAATGGCAATCTTCCTTCATTTTCGCAAATTTTAATGATTGAATGAAAAACGCCATTTTCAGTATGCAGTACCTCTGGAAGTAATAGAACTAGAGCCTTTTGGGGGGGGGGGGGGGGGGGGGGAGGTACTATTGTTCTGCTTCTTATACATTTCAGAAAAACAATAGAATTATTGTTCTACTTCTTATCTTTTTCAGGTAAACAATTATTGTTCTACTTCTTATATTTTTCAGGAAAACAATTGTTTTGAACTTAGTCTTAGGGCTGCCGGTTTCCCATACGCCGCTGTGCCTTCGACAAGTTGGAATCAAAGCCTTCTGGGTTGGAGGTTCATGGGAGAAGGTCATTGGAGGGGTGTGGCAGTGGTTCCCTCCCCCCTTCCTCCCTCTTTTGACTGATGGTCCCCCAGCAGCCCGACATTGGTAGGCTTCCTGAGGACTTCTGACCCTGAGGATGTGACAAACCAAGTCTGGGAATGGCTGGGAGGGGTGGGAGAGACTGAAACGAGTGGCATGGGAACAACAGGACAGGAACCATGCAGAAAGTCAAGCAACAACAACAACAACAACAACAAAACCCATACTACAGAGACTGACCGTGGTAGTCTCATCCACGGTGCCCAAAGCTCCATTGCACCGTATCAGCAGAGTTTCATTGGCGACCCACTGCGACTTTCCACTAGGCTCTGCTACCATGGTGATGGGGCCTGGGATCACTGAAACCAAATCATTAACCAACAACACATCAGCAAGGGCTGGTAGGCGAGTGAGTTACCATCAACCAAGTGCACCCCATACCAGGGGAGGCCGGCAATCTAAGAAACAGCACTGGGCCAAAGATCACGACACTCACTCCCACCCGGCACTTGAACAGGACTTTCATAGCTCTCTGTAGACTATACCGAAGAAAAGTGACACTGTTGAGTCACAGAACATTAAGAACTTCTTTTTAACACCACCTCTTGCCTCCCCCCCGAAAACCCCCCACCTCTGAACAAGAATGTAATCTAAATGTGACAGTGCAGGGGAAACTCCAACGCAAGTTGCACAGCACTATTTGGAGCTACACTGACACTAAAAATGCATTGCACCAACCCTCAGAACGGCATACCATTTTTCACTTTTTATAAGCCTGACTTTTTTCCTGTATTATAACATAATAAAATAAATACAATAATAGTATACACAAAGTATCAGCTTTTCCCACTGTCTACCCTTAACCACTAGACTGCCTTACCCCTGAAATTTTCCGGGGCTAAACATGCACCCTATACAACTATAACCCGGAAAATTTCCGGGGTGTCGAACCGAAGTAAACAAGCCAGCTTCCTTGACTACAGTTAAAGGGAAAGAACTCCAAAATTAGTGGAGATCACTCTCCTGTTGCTTGGCAACATCTAGCTGCAAAAATCATGGCAAAAACAAACAATCGCTTTTTAGCTCTTATTTTGTGTTTTTATGCATGACTGCTTAGGCAGTTCTTGTTCAAAAAGGCTGACATTTATTGTTGAGGGTATCAATAACTTTACACAGCGGAAAAAGTGGCAAATAAAACTAGATTTACCTGACAGTGATGAAATAGATCGTGTATGATTCAGGAGATCCCCCATTAAAAAAGAAAAAAAAAAAAGATTTGGCTTGGATTTATGTTTGACGTTATTGAGATGGGGGGTACTCAGAATGAAAGGGGTGATGAGGAAAGTGTATTTTTTTGTCGATTTTTTACATTTTGAATATATTTTTGCATTGAAATATCATGCTACCTAATTTGAGCTTGCCTCGAAGTAATCTACGATATATATACTGTCATTGGGTAGACTATCAGGATTATTCACGTAGTAATTTCTAAGAGGGATATGAACATAGCAAGTGGTACATACGAGTTTTATTCCCCGGCATATAGGGTGCACTTGCACTAGGCAGTTAAGAGGTTAATAAAACTGTGCTTTGTCTCTAGTCTGATGGGATAGCTCAGTGGTCAGAGCATTTGCTTTCCCTGAACTAAAGTTAAAGCAGCTTTGAGCGAGTGATTATGTCTTGGATGGGTGACCGTTCAAGCGCCTTGCTTCAGTACAAGTCCCAAAGTACACCCAGATGTAAATGGGTGCCTGCCCTCTTCAGATTCAGGGTAGTTATGGGAGAAGGGATGGGCTCTGCCCTCAATATGCAGGGCCCTAGAGAAGCTGAGGTCTCTGAAACCTCACTCCCCAACAACAACATATAGGTTGTGGGAACACCTATGGACAGAGACACTCACCTCCTCTTGTGCTACAAGGGGGGAAAAAAGTATGATCTTTGATGAGAGTGCCTCACAAACACAAAACAAACAATACCCCAGGTAACTATAAAAAAACCAACAGCAAACAAACAAACAAAAACCACAACAAAACAAACAAAAACCCCTATGTTGTTGAGGTTTGTTTCTGTTTGGGGTTGGACCTTTTTGGTTTGGCCAAACCCCTGTAATGTAAAAATGTGTATGGCTTTTAATCAAGGCAAAGACAGACAAGAATCAAGATAAACAGTCCCAAAAACATACCTTCCACTTTAAAGGGAGTTTGACTCGTGGAAAATAACAAGTTAAAGTTGTTATTCTGGTAAGCCATTTTACAAGTGTAGTTACCAGCATCTGCACACTTAGCATTTGGCATGGTCAGCACCAACAATCTCTGAGTGAAGTTGCCTTTCACTGTCGCTCCCGGTACGTCCAAAGGTCCTTTGATTTGTTGATTGCCGAAAGATAACACCGTAATCAAGGACTCGTTTTGGCCAGGTAATGTTCGCGATATGGATAAGATGTAAATCGGGGGACGGGGCAGCTCTTCTGAGTCTTTGCACGTGAAAACCACTCGGCCTCCAATGGAAGAGTTGCTAGGAGACAGCTCCAGAGATTCCTCGCTTAAGTTGAAGATCACAGATCGAACTTGACCAGTATCTGAAACAAGATCAATACAGTCACGATGAAGAAAGCATAAAAACATCTATTTAGTATTCTTACATTAATTAATACAATGGAGAGTCAAAGTCAAAGTCAAATGATTTATTTGTTAGGCCACGGACCCATATAAATGGGAGTTCACATCCGCATAACACGCCCATACAGTTACACAGTTCCACTTTCAAGTACATCTTTCATGATTGGATATGCTTTGTAGACGTAGTAGTGTATGCGGTTTTGTAAATTTTGTCATCTGTTCCCAACGGCACATAATGGCCTACTCTTTTGAAAAGCAGACCAGGATTTAACGTGTGTGCAAGATGTTCTGCGTATGTTCGCACACTGGGCCTCGGTTTATAATCTCAACCAAAGGACTTTTGGTGTGTGTGTGTGTGTGTGTGTGTGTGCGTGCATGTGCCTGTGTGTGTGGGTGGGTAGGTGGGTGTGGCTGTGGGTGGTGTGTGTGAGAGAGAGACTCTGTGTGTCACTGTGTGTGCGTGCACGTGCGTGTGCAGGCATGCGTGCGTGCGTCAGTGAGTGTTGTGTGTCACTGTGAATCACTGGGTGTGTCACTGTGTCAGTGTGTGAGAGAGAGAGAGAAAGTCACTATGTGTGTGTGTCAATGTGTGTGTGTGTGAGAGAGAGAGAGAGACACTGTGCGTACATGTACATGTGTGTATATATCATGTATTTTATATACAAAACTCTGCAGCCCGACTTCTCCAAAGGAAGAAAAAATAAAAATCTGGACACACTTAAGTACTCCTCTCTTGCACAAGTTGCAGTAGTTGCAATCTCTTCACTGGTTGCCCGTCTTACAATGAAAAAGTGAAGAACAAAATTGGTACCCTGTTACAAACGTTTACACAAAAAGCTCTGCACCCATCTGTCTCTGTGACAGTCTTCACCTATATTAGTATATATATAACTAATATAGGCTAATTGAAAGTATTATTATTATCATTAAATATTATATCAATATGACATGAAACTGGAATAATATCTGTAAACTTAAGCTACATATACGCAGCAGAATATATGCACATCGTAACTCAGTATTACTATTAGGCTTATTCCTTTTGAGCCAATGCAGACTTTGGAAAGAAAACTAATTGCTCACCACCAAACTGTCACTGTCAGAGAAAATCAAAAAATAAAACATCGCCAAGTGCCATCACCCCCCATTTGGACCCCCTGCCCCTCCCCCCTTGAAAAAGTGAAAAATTAGCTATTTTCCCAAACAAAGCACAAAAATAACCTAACAAGTATTGGCAATATAAAAATAAGAATTAAGGTTTGGCCATGAATTTCAAAATGACTGTCCCCAAATCAGAAATGACTCCAGAGAGGACTGATCAACAATCGACTTTCTCTATCACAGTATCACTATCAGTCTATGTGGTGGTCCTGGGTAAAAGGTTAACACACACAAACAAACAAAAATGGAAGGAAAGAATAAGATGAAATAAATGATAGGCCTACCCCTAAATGATTCTGTGCTCTACTGGAAGTTAGTTGACAAATGATAGACCTGTCTACTTTAAGCCTTTAGCCAGTTCAGGGCGAGGCCTGTGCAAATCCAGTTGGTCAACCCACTGACAGCTCACTGCCATCCTCTCAATCATATACTACAGTACTACTACTAGCCTACAGACTAGGCTACGACCCCCTTGCTGTTTATTTCTTTATTAACTACTGCTATTACTACTGTGCTTAAAGACACTATAAGTTCTCTTTCATCACAAAATCTTGGTATGGGTACTAGTGGTAGCCTACCACAATGTGTGTATATTGTTACCGTCACTTCCGGGTTTAATGGGACAAAAGTACTGGACAATATTCCCATTTCAGAATTTCATAACTATCGTACTAGCTCTTCTTTATTTATCAAGACAATATACTCTATGATATGTAAAGTCCAATCTGTCGCCTGGAATGTGAAAAGACACAATCAAAATAGTGGTAATCTTGTTTAGAAAGGCAAGTTTCATTACTGACAGCCAGGCATATCAACCAGAAAGACTGAAGCCCACCTTTCCTTCCCTTTTCAAACACACCTGATTATGACAAACACTTTAACACTGATATGTACAAAAGTTTAAGAAAATCAAAACAGATGCAAGCAGACTTACTTATCTTAACAGCGCAAAACATCAAAGCGAGGAATAACAACTCCTTTGGAGCCATCTTGCTTTGTCCACACAGATTCTTTTAGAATGAAATCTCAGGTTTGAAATGGCAGTTGCCCAAGACCAAGCACTACACCTGCAATGACCTACTTCACGATAAATTCCTACGCGTGTGACTCGTGGACCCCACTTATAAGGACCTCCGATATAAGAACCATCGCTTATAGGAACACCCAAAAGCATGTCCCTGCCAAAGTTGTTCTTTGTGATCACTTATTAAAACTCGCATAAAAGAACCCTCTGATATAGGAATCATCGCCTATATGGACAGCACTTGCAAGGTCCCCACACGAACTTCCCTCGGATATAAGAACCGAAAGTAGGAATTATCATTTCCAGGAAGTCAGATTATTCTGTTAAAAGAACCCTCGCTTGTAAGAACACCATTTGCTTGTTCCCGACTCGACCTCCCCTCGGATATAAGAACCGAAAGTAGAAGTTATGCTCGTTTTGTTACCGGTATGAGTCACTTCCAAGAAATTTTCTTCCAGAAAGGCATGATGGCGGAGCTGTAAGAGAAAAGCATTGTCTCTCAAACAAAAAGTAGAAATTATCAGGGAGGTCGAGCGGAACCCTCACAAAAGCAAAAGTCTCATCGCTGATGAAATGAAAGTTCCCAGGACGACTTTGCTCAATATTGTAAGAGAAAAAGCCAAATACATTGGGCAGTTTGAAAGCGGCATGAATGATATTTCCAGAAAGCGTGCAAGAGGCTCCAGCATGGCACTGTTGACACTGCTTTGTTGGAGTGGTTTTCTGTGAAAAGGTGAGCTAGCTCTCTCTCTCTCTCTCTCTCTCTAATTCATTCAGACAGCTACTGTTACTTCTAGTGTTACTTGAATTGAATTCATGTTTTTGTTTGCAATACACCAAAAACGTAAACGAGATTGCATCGAGATATTCAACTTTTCAACCCAACCAGCAAGTTCCATTGCATTGATGCATAAACAAGCAAGAAGTTGCCGTGGACACACACACACACACGTATGCACGCACACACACACACACACAGACCATTAGAGGCCGATATACAACTCTTTTTAGCTTGTCCACACTATTTTCTTCTTTCTTCGGTTATAAGAACACACACTTCCACAACTGACCTTATAACCGAGGTTATGCTTATAAGGACCCTCGCTTATAAGGACACCAGAATGCTTGCCCCTGCGGTGTTCTTATATCAGAGGTCCACTTTGTTTTGGGTTTTTTCTTATGTCTAGGTAAGTTGTTCATTTTGTCTGGTCTCACAAGTTAAGTGATACTGTTGTGCTTGTTTTGATCTTTAAATGTTTTAGTTTTATATGATTTATAATAGTTGATCTTTATGAAGCAATTTTGCTTACAACAATTTTTTTCTTGTGAGAGCAAGATGAACAAGAATGACAAAACTTGATATTTTGGCAGTGAATATTATTTTTGATTTGACTTCACACACACACACACCACAAGTGACATACAATACAATGCAATACAATACAACACACACACACACACACACACACACCACACACACACACACACACACACACACACACACGAGAATTCTGCAAGCATTCATACAGTGTGTCCCACACCCACTAATAAAAAAACACACTGATAAACTGGCATTTCAAATTATTTATTATAGACAACACAAGTCTGTCTTCTGGTGTCAGGGCTTTGGTGTTAAACTTTTTCCTCCTCCCTTCTTGTCTTGAAGTCATTCTATTTTCATAATCATGTTTGGTCAGTACAGTCAACTTGTTGTGGCTGAAGCTGAAACACAAAAAACAATATCAATATCAAAATCAAAGGCTTGTTATAAAAAAAAAAGACGAACAAGCACTGTTAAATTAAAACATGAAACTAGAGAGATGTGAAAATACAATGTGCATTTGTGGTATATTCTTAATATAGTTCACATGTATACATGTGTATAATGAATATATACAGTGTGTGCATATTTTGTTGTTGTTTTTTTCAGAATCAATTTTTTTTAAAAGGTTTCAAGATTTTTAATTGAAAAATTGAAGCAAAAAATCTGATTAAGTATATGTTTAATCCTCAAACAGCAACATAGTTTCAACACACATGAAATTTCACACACACACACCACACACTCACTCACTCACTCACTTACTCACACAAACTACCCCCAACATACATGAAATTCAATATGTGTGTGTGTGCACCCACACACATACATGAAATATCACACACACTTGAAATATCACACACACACACACACACACACACACACAATTAAAAACAAAATTCTCACCTTTAGTGCATTATGCCTTATTCAGTTTCTGCCTGTAGTTCCTGATGAAACTGTGTAAACGAAGTTCTTTTCAAGTGTACAATGTTGTACTGAAACTCACTAGCCTGAATCAGTTTTTATTTGTTTTTCAGCCTAATTTTAGCAGTTTGCACTAGCAGTTAAAAAATCAGTGAACTTTTTTGCTGTCTGAGAACTTAGGTATTCAGTTTGATTGCCTCGATGATGTTCAGATAAAGCACAACGGCAAAAAATATTTGACTGTTAATATCTTCATTGCTTGAATCAGAAGCGCTGTTAGTTTTCTGTTCACGAGTAACCAGGAATGCTTCTGTGTTCAATTTAGTGAGGTCAGGGGTCAGGGATTTCGCGATCATCGGCTAATCGTTTTCGCTCATGTTTTCCTAACTACCACTGCAATCGGTTGTAATATAGTCCTCACTTTATTACTAAAGCTCTTATGAGTTCTATCCATCCAGAATATTTGCAGAACGAGCAGAATTTCGAGGTATTATTCTCGATTGTACTTTCAAAGCGGACGACGCCATTTTTGTTACAGGCATCGCCTCCTTGGCTTTTCATAGGTCACATGATCTCTTTGGCCAATGAGGAGAATGAAATCCCCCCCTCAGTGACGTTTTGTTCACGACTGCTCCCCTATTTTGAGCGTTTTCATTGGATAAAGTTTTAATTCAATCCATATATAGTTGACACAGTGTGAAGGTCGAAACTGTGAGCTTTCGAACGGTGTGTCACTTGGCGGGTCTATTGTAAATATTGAGGGGATACAGGTTGCGGAAAAGTGGCCTCTTCAGGATCTTTTTCATCAAAATCGCTCGTCTTCGGAGGTGGGTATGTGTATTAAAATCCGATTTTGATAAGGAAAGAAACTAAATATTGTTATTTTATTGATGTTTTCCGGTTTGGAAATGTCTTATTATCAGTTTTATCCAAAATCGGCACCTGACACCCCTACCGCATATTTTGGCCTCTAGCGGAAAAAGGCCTGAGGTGACAAGCGACTCATTTCGAAATGGAGAGTCACATATATATATACACACACACAATCTCAGTGTTCACTTTTCCACCTTTTCTTGTTTGGGCTTTTTTTTTTCCTTGGTCACTGACCTTTTCATTCTTTTTTTTAAAGTTGTCCTGGTCCATGCACTTTTATGCCCATTTGCCCCCCCCCCCCCCCCCCCCCCCCCCCCCCCCCACCCCTCCCCCCCCCCTCCCACTCAATTTCAACTTTCTGTATGTTGCCCCCCCACCCCCCACTCAATTTCAACTTCTGTATGTTGCCCCCACCCCACTCAATTTCAACTTTCTGGTATGTTGCCCCCCACCCCCACTCAATTTCAACTTCTGTATGTTGCCCCCACCCCCACTCAATTTCAACTTCTGTATGTTGCCCCCCACCCACTCAATTTCAACTTCTGTATGTTGCCCCCCCACCTCACTCCCCTTCAATTCTCTTCATGTTCCCGCAATCTCCTTTCTTCTTCCATTCGTCTAAAATTGACAGTGAACAGAATTTAAAGAAAAAAAATGTATACAGCACAAAACCAACCAAACTAACCAACCCCCTCCCTCCCTCCCCCCCCCCCTCCCCCCCCCCCCACCCCACAATGGTGGTGTGTTGGTGGTTTTAAAAAGAAAAAAAAGGAAAAAAAAAAAAAGGGAATCTACACTCATGTCAAGAACTGTACAACAAGCGTTTCACCTTCAGTGACACTGCCAACTTCCACCGTCTGGGCGAACTGCGTGTAGCGGATGGCGTTTCGAACGACGAAGCACCTGTACACCCGGTCTGTGTCCGACACCCGCAGCTTGCGAGTCAGATAGCTGACCTGCTGCTTGTAACACTCGCCCCCCTGGCTCATCGCTTCAGTCCTGATGTCGTCCGCGTCTGGGTACTGTATCCACGGTTCAAGCACATCGTTTCTTTTGTAGGCATACTCCCACACCCATGAGACCTGAAGACCAAAAAGATTTTTTTTTTTTTTTTGAAATTTGAAAAATAAATATAACACATTTTTAAGCACGCGTTTGGTTTTGGTCATGGGTTAATAGTACACCGCCGGGGTTTGATTAATGATAATTATGGGGCTCCTTCTTAAGTCTTAGCAGTGAGGGAATGAATTCAACATTGTTTGTTTGTTTGTTGTTGTTGTTCCTCAGCTACAGGTCTGACTGAGGGTCACCAATGCCAATGGTGAAGTTCTGAGAAGGCGACCCTTTTCTCCACTCCCCAGTAAGGTAGCTGCATCCCAACTTCGGGGATGGTGTCTCAACACAGGCGCTCTTTTGTCTTCTGTCTTTTGTCTTCTGTCTTTTGTCTTCTGTCTTTTGTCTTCTGTCTTCTGAAGAAGGGAGGGCGGGGAGTGCAGTCTGTCAATAGTGGATATACTCCAAGAATAATACTAACTCATAAATCAAACAAGGGGCACAGGCGCTCTTTTGTCTTTTGAAGAAGGGAGGGCGGGGAGTGCAGTCTGTCAATAGTGGATATACTCCAAGAATAATACTAACTCATAAATCAAACAAGGGGCACAGGCGCTCTTTTGTCTTTTGTCTTCTGAAGAAGGGAGGGCGGGGAGTGCAGTCTGTCAATAGTGGATATACTCCAAGAATAATACTAACTCATAAATCAAACAAGGGTCACAGGCGCTCTTTTGTCTTTTGTCTTTTGTTTTCTGAAGAAGGGAGGGCGGGGAGTGCAGTCTGTCAATAGTGGATATACTCCAAGAATAACTTAACTAACTCATAAATCAAACAAAGGGGCAACAGGCGCTCTTTTCCTTTGTCTTCTGAAGAGGAGGGCGGGGAGTGCAGTCTGTCAATAGTGGATCTACTCCAAGAAGAATATAACTCAAATAAATCAAACAAGGGGCACAGCGCTCTTTTGTCTTTTGTCTTCTGGAAGAATAGGAGGGCGGGAGTACAGCTGTCAATAGATGGATATACTCCAAGAATAATACTAACTCATAAATCAAACAAGGGCACAGATAGATGGATCTAAACCACCAACGCTATTCTGTAATCGAAGACAACAAATAGGAATTTATTTCCACTCCACATCTACATCTAACTCTGCCAGTTCTGTGCAAAACTGCTAGCCATTCCCTCCCCCCCCACCACCGAGACCCCGTCTAATCTTCCCTCAATGCACATGCGCAGCCACTCCTCCCTCTGACTTCACAAATCGTAACATCAATGGGAACCGCGGAGTGAATATACTCTAAAAACTGCGAGAACGCGTTGACTATCCACAGCTGTGAGTCAGCTTGATTGCAAAGGACAAGTAAGGACTCCGAAAAATTAATCCAGACACCTATCATTTCTATTCACGTTTCTGCGAGTTGTTTTTTTATGGTTTGTATGTTATCCTCTGACAGCGTAGTATTTTTTGTCTACCCATCATTGTACAGCCCGCTGCTTTTACAACATCAGCACCAGCCTGAATCGGAATCTCTGCTGTGGCGTAATATAATATAATTAATAATAATAATAATACAAATACCACACACAACACACACAAATAGTCAGTTAAATACCAAAACTCCGAGGAGCTGTTACATCAAACAGACGGGACACAAAGTGAAGGGCACTCATCCTGACAAGGTGATGAGAAATCTGTTGTAACTGGCCAGGCCTAAACTTTGGCCATTGGGCTCTGTTTCTCCCTCTGGTTTTCTGTCCTTAACTGTTTCTTGGCATAAAATGTTTGCCCATGAAGTGTCTTAACGAGACACGATGTCCAAACCTTTGTGGCGTTCACCCTCTTGTTAAACGCTGTGAAGTGCCATGGTGGGTAACAGAAAAACAGCAACAACTAGTCAGAGCGAAGACCTCGCCAATCGAGGAACATCAACAGAAAATGGTGCTTTGTTTTTTATAAACTTCAGGCAAGTTAGGCTTTTTTCTTGTCGTTTATGGGGTGATGGGATAGCTCAGTGTCAGACACTCCGCTTATCCCCAGCTAGTTATAAAGCCGCATCAAGCATGTTTACCACTTGGAATTGGTTACCGTTTCGCACCTTGGCTTCAGTAATAGTCCCCCAGTTTACCCAGCAGTAAATGGGTACCATGCCCCTTGGGTCAGGAAGGAACAGCAGCGAGGAGAGGAAGATGGTGCCCTTTGAGAGTTGGAGAGGTCTCTGGTGCCTCACATCCCCTATGTCCACATAGGTTATGGCACACCTTTATCATTTACAACTCAAATGTTATAATTTTTACATAACCCTTTTTTATTTAAAAGTTGAATAAGTTTTATCAAGATATAGGTATTAAGAAAAATATAAACACTGACACAGTTAGAACTCTGGTCACGTTTAGTGGTATAGGATGGCAACCCCCACAACAAAAAGGCGTATATGTATTATAAATGCAATAATCGAACCCCTGACAAAATGGGTTTTCGTCAATTCATTGCCTTGCTGTGTCGACTCAGCATTTGCACAGACTACTGGCGTTAATTAACATTGCTTTTGTGAGAGGGTGTGTTTGTACAGGTTTTGTCTGCATGAGCTCAAATGCAATCTTCCTTCATTTTCGCAAATTATAATGATTGAATGAAAAACGCCATTTTCAGTAAGCAATACTCTGGAAGACTAGAACTAGAGCCTTTGGGGGGGGGGGTGGGGGGGGGGGGAGGGGTGGGGGGGGGGCGGGGGGGGGGGGGGGGGGGGTGCGGGGGGGAGGTCCTAATGATACTGCTTCTTATACATCTCAGAAAAAACAATAGAATTATTGTTCTACTCTAATCTATTTCATGTATAACAATTATTGTTCTACTGTCTTATATGTTTTCAGAAAACAATGTTTTGAACTTAAGTCTAGGGCGGCCGTTTCCCATAAGCCGCTGTGCCTTCGACAAGTTGGAATCAAAGCCTTCAGGTTGGAGGTTCATGGAGGAAGGTCATGGAGGGGTTGGCAGTGGGTTCCCAATCCTCCCTCCCCCCTTCCTCCCATCTATTGAATGATGGTCCCCCAGCAGCCACGACATTTGGTAGGCTTTCCTGAGACTTCTGACCCTGAGATGTGACAAAACCAAGTCTGGAAATGGCTGGGAGGTGAGAAGATGATACACAGTGGACACAGGAACCATGCAGAAAGTCAAGCAACAACAACAACAACAAACCCATACTACAGAAACTGACCGGTGTAAGACTCATCCACGGTGCCCAAAGCTGTCCATTGCACCGTATCACAGAGTTTCATTGGCGACCCACTGCGACTTTTTCCACTAGGCTCTGCACCAGGTGATGGGGCCTGGGATCACTGAAACAAATCATTAACCAACAACACATCAGCAAGGGCTGGTAGGCGAGTGAGTTACAATCAACCAAGTGCACCCCATATAACCAGGGGAGTCCGGCAATAGGAGACAAGCAATAGAATGAGAATCCTTAAATTAATCTAAGATAACAGCACTGGCCAAAGAGCCGACACTCACTCCCACCCGCACATGAACGGACTTTCATAGCTCTCTGTAGACTATAATATACGAAGAAAAGTGACACTGATGAGTCACAGAACATTAAGAAAACTTCTTTTAACACCACCTCTTGCCTCCCCCCCTAAAACAACCCCCCTTGAACAAGAATGAACTAAATTGTGACAGTGCAGGGAAACTCCAAACAACTGCAAGTGCACAGCACTATTTGGAGCTACACTGACACTAAAAAATGCATTGCATCCAACCCTCAGAACGGCATACCATATTTCACTTTTTATAAGCCTGACTTTTTCCTGTATTATAACATAATAAAATAAATACAATAATAGTATACACAAAGTATCAGCTTTCCACTGTCTAACCCTTAAACCCACATAACTGCCTTACCCCTGAAATTTTTCCGGGCTAAACATGCACCTATACAAACAATAACCCCGGAAAAATTCCCCGGTGTCGAACCTAAGTAAACTAGCCCAGCTTCCTTGACTACAGTTAAAGGGAAATCGAACTCCAAAATGAGTGGAGATCACCTCCTGTTGCCTTGGCACCATCTAGCTGCAAAAAATCATCGGAAAAACAAACAGATCGCTTTTTTAGCTCTTATTTTGTGTTTTTATGCATGACTGCTTAGCAGTTCTTGTTCAAAAAGGGGCTGACATTTATTGTTGAGGGTATCAATAACTTTACCAGCGGAAAAAGTGCAATAAAACTAGATTTATACTGAAGTGATAAATAGATCGTGTATGATTCAGGAGAATCCCCCATTAAAAAAGAAAAAAAAAAAAGATTTTGGCTAGGATTTATGTTGACGTTATGAGATGGATACTCAAAATGAAAGGGTGATGAGAAAGTGTATTTTTTTGTCGATTTTTAACATTTTGAATATTATTTTTTGCATTGAAAAATCATGCTACCTAATTTGAGCTTGCCTCAAGTATTAC
The DNA here is from genome assembly GCA_028751875.1 of Rapana venosa. Classification (NCBI taxonomy): domain Eukaryota; kingdom Metazoa; phylum Mollusca; class Gastropoda; order Neogastropoda; family Muricidae; genus Rapana; species Rapana venosa. The sequence continues at coordinate 3,360,804 of CM054160.1, read as the reverse complement.
TACGATCTATATACTGTCAATGGGTAGACTATCAGGATTATTCACACGTAGAAATTTTCTAAGAGGGATATGAACATAGCAAGTGTACATACGAGTTTTATTCCCCGCATATAGGTGCTCCTGCACTAGGCAGGTTTAAAGAGGTAATAAACTGTGCCTTTGTCTCCAAGTCTGATGGTATAGCTCAGTGGACAGATAGCATGTGCCTATTCCCTGAACTAAAGTTAAAAGCAGCTTGAGCGAGTGATATGTCTTCTTGATGGTGACCATCCAAGCGACCTTTGCTTTCAGTACAAGTCCCACAGAACACCAGAGTAAATGGGTTGCCCTGCCCTCATTCACATTCAGCGTAGTTATGGAGAAGGGATTGCTCCGCCCTCAATATGCAGGGCCCTAGAGAAGTTGGTCTGAGGTCTCTGAAACCTCACTCCCCAACAACCAATCATATAGTTGTGGGAACACCTAAGAACAGAGACACCTCACATCCTCTTTGTGCTACAAGGGGGGAAAAAAGTAGATCTTTGGATGAGAGTGCCTCACAAACACAAAACAAACAATACCCCAGGTAACATCAAAAAAACCAACAGCAAGACAAACAAACAAAAACCACAACAAAACAAACAAAAACCACTATTTGTTGAGGTTGTCTTCTGTTGGGGTTGGACCTTTTTGGTTTGAGGCCAAACCCCTGTAAATGTAAAAATGTGAATGCTTTAATCAAGGCAAAGACAGACAAGAATCAAAGATAAACAGTCCCAAAAACAACCTTCCACTTTAAAGGATTTGATCTGCAGTTTAATAAGGTGTTTTCCTGTAAGCATTACAAGTGTATTACCACATCTGCGCACTTAGCATTTGGCATGTCACACCAAACGATCTCTGAGTGAAGTTGCCTTCACTGTCGCTTCCCGTACCATCCAAAAATTGTTTGATTGTTGATTGGCCGAAAAGATTACACCGTAATCAAGGACTCGTTTTGGCCAGGTATTGTTCGCATATAGATATGGAAATAGATGTAAATCGGAGGAACGGGCAGCTCTTCTGAGTCTTTGCACAGAGAAACCTCGGGCCACCGATTGTAGAGTTGCTAGGAGACAGCTCCAAGATTCCTCGCTTAAGTTGAAGATCACAGATCGAACTGACCAGTATCTGAAACAAGATCAATAAGTCACGATGAAGAAAGCATAAAAACATCTATTTAGTATTCTACACATTAATTAATACAAGGAGAGTCAAAGTCAAAGTCAAATGATTTATTAGTTAGGCCACGGAACCCATATTAAATGGTTCACATCCCGCATAACACGCCATAAAACACGTTACACAGTCCACTATTCAAGTACATCTTTCATGATTGGATATAGCTTTGTAACAGTATAGTTGTATGCGGTTTTTGTAAATTTTGGTCATCTGTTCCCACGCACATAATGCCCTACTCTTTTGAAAAGCAGCACAAGATTTTAACGTGTGTGCAAGATGTTCTGCGTATATCGCAACACGGGGCCCTCGGTTATAAATCTCACCAAAGGACTTTTGGTGTGTGGGTGTGGTGTGTTGTGTGTGTGTGTGTTGCGGGTGCTTGCATGTGTGTGTGTGTGTGTGCGTGCATAATGCCTGTGGTGTGTTGGGGGATAGTGGTGTGGCTGTGGTTGTGTGTGTGAGAAGAGAGACTCTGTGTGTCACTGTGTGTGCGTCACAGTAGCGTGTGCAGGCATGCCGTGCGGCGGCAGTGTGTTAGTGTTGTTTCACTGTGAATTCACTGGGTGTGTCACTGTGTCAGAGTTGAGAGAGAGAGAGAAAGTCACTATGGTGTGTGATGTCAATGTGTGTGTGGTGTGAGAGAGAGAGAGACACTGTCGTAACATGTACCTGGTGTATGATATCATGTATTATATATACAAAAAACCAGCACCCGACTTCTCCAAAGGAACGAAAAAAATAAAAATCTGGACACACTTAAGTACTACCTTCCTCTTGCACAAAGTTGCAGTAAGTTGCAATCTCTTCACCGGTTCCCGTCTTCCAATGAAAAAAGTGAAACAAAATTGGTACCTCAGTTACAAACGTTTTACACAAAAAGCCTCTGCGCGCACACCATCTGTCTCTGTGACAGTCTTCACATATATTAGATATATATATACAACAATATTAGGCTAATTGAAAGATTATTATATCATTAAATATTATATCAATATGAATGAAACTGGAATAATATCTGTAAACTTAAGCTACATATACGCAGCCAGAATATATGCCCATCGTACTCAGTATTACTATTAGCTTATTCCTTTTGAGCCAATGCAGACTTGGAAAAAAACTAATTGCTACACCACCAAACTGTCCACTGTCAGAGAAAATCAAAAAGTAAAAACTCGCCAAGTGCCATCACCCCCCATTGGACCACCTGCCCCTCCCCCCTTGAAAAAAGTGAAAAAATTAAAGGGCTATTGTTCCAAACAAGTCACAAAAATAACCGAACACGTATTGGCAATATAAAAAAATAAGAATTAAGGTTTGGCCAAGAATATCAAAATGACTGTCCCAAATCAGAAATGACTCCAGAGAGGACTGATTCAACAATACGACTTTCTCTATCACAGTATCACTCAGCTTTGGTGGTCCTGGGTAAAAGGTTAACACACACAAACAAACAAAAATGGAAGGAAAGAATAAGATGAAATAAATGATAGGCCTACCCCTAAATGATTCTGTGCTCTACTGGAAGTTAGTTGACAAATGATAGACCTGTCTACTTTACACCTTTAGCCAGTTCAGGGTGAGGCCTGTGCAAATCCAGTTGGTCAACCCACTGACAGCTCACTGCCATCCTCTCAATCATATACTACAGTACTACTACTAGCCTACAGACTAGGCTACGGCCCCCTTGCTCGTTTATTTCTTTATTAACTACTGCTATTACTACTGTGCTTAAAGACACTATAAGTTCTCTTTCATCACAAAATCTTGGTATGGGTACTAGTGGTAGCCTACCACAATGTGTGTATATTGTTACCGTCACTTCCGGGTTTAATGGGACAAAAGTACACATGAAGCTAACGAGAGCACCTTGTCCGGCTTGTGATTGGCTGCTGCAATCATGTGTCCGGAATCCGCCATCTTGGTTTTTCGTCCGCTAATAAACAGTGACTCTGTTGTTGAACTCCTCCCATTTCACGGAACCTCTCTAGGCCTACTTCTATGCTTCAGTTGATATTGAGAGTGTGATAAAGTAAGCCAGTTTACGACTTTTACTTGAAAAATGTCAGTGTGACGTCAGACAACAGAACACGGCGACACAGATTGAAGTTCAAGTTGTAGAGTACTTCTTGAAGTTCAAATCTTGCCTGTAATCTTGCCACAGTGTGAAACTGAAACTCTTCTGTGTTTGCCTTATCTTTCAGTACAAGTGTTTGGATCTCTCTCTCTCTCTCTCACACACACACACACACACACACACACACAACACACACACACACACACACACACACACACACACCACATCATATGAATCCAGCCAACAAGTTCATTTATATATTTCAACATATGAATTGCCAACATGGATTCATTAATCACAGTATCCAGTTCTGTCATCAGTAAACAATTCACTGTTCTAAATCCTAGCAATGAGAAAATTAAAATAAACATCATAAAACAAAAATGAAGCAGAATAAACTAAACTGAAAAGAAAATCCATTGAAAGGACAATCTGTATTTGTGTAAGAAGTTTAATATCAGGACAATAAAATTTATTAGCCAAATCAGCTAATCAGTACCCAAGTAAATCACAAACAGAATTCAGGAGTAAGCATAAGCAGTCTGAATTGTTTATAATTTGGCAGTTGGCACAAAATTTATGTTGAAAATAAATTGCTTCTCACAACATACAAATGTCACTTTGAAACTTTCAGAGTTTGTGAATAAAATGTAAAAGAAATAGTACCTAAAATGTTACAAGATCACAGGCAGCGATATACTAACTCATATACCCATGCAGAGACATTTTGACATGTGATTCGTTTGTACAATTCTTTACAGGACATACAAAATACAAAAGCATGAATGAACACAACCGTAAATATGTGCAAACTAATCAGTGTATATATACCACATTGCTAATCATTATTGTTTTAACAACAGTAAATAGTATAGCATCCTTTGAAAGTTTGTAAATGAAATGTAAAAGCAATACTAGCTGAATTTTTCAGAGAGTATGAGGCAATGAAAATGTGTACAGACATTTTGTTACATTGATAGCACTGAACTTCTACAAGAACACAATACTCAAAAATAGTAATTGAACACACTTCTTACTGAGGAACAAAATATAATACAACAGGAGCAGCTTTATAACAACTCTTTGCTTTTATGCATTTTTTTTTTTAAAGATGCAATTAAGATGAGGTTTACTTGAAACTCTATGGCAGAGAAGTTTGTTGCTATAAAATTTAATATAATGCAAAAGTTGGTTTGCTATCACAAGGGTGTCATTATTAAGCACTTCAACTGGCTTACAGGAATACACATAAAGAACAAAATATCTACCAAAGCCTATCAATGACCTTTGTTCAGAAGACCTGGAGTAGAATCTAGTTGATATCCATGAGTGTATCTTTTATTCTGACTTCTGCATGGAGGACACATATAATCACTTTCATCACTGAGATCATCACAGTTTGCATGCAGCCAGGAATGGCAGGTACAACACTGCCGCCAAAGAATTTCTTCACTTGTACCATTGTCTTCCTCTAACATGCAAAGTGAACATTTGGACGGTGTCAGTTTATGCAAATTTTCACATAACCTTTTACTTTCTTCAGTATCTGGTTTACAAAGTTTAAGCCTTTTTCTTTTGGATTTTCTCTTTGTTGAAAAGAACTTTACAACACTTCTCTGACTTTCAAAATGTTTGTTACCTGTTATCTTTTCACGCACTTCAAAACTGTTGTCAATTCTCTCACTAGCTTTTATAACTTGATGTCCTTTCGCAACAGCCATTGTTGATGTAATATTGTCAATGACACTTTTAAGTGCTTCACAGCTGTTGCAATTACTTATCAACTCAATCAAGCCATTCATTTCACTTAAAGCTCTTGTTCGAAGTTGTTCTATATTTTTCAAACTGTCTACTCTGTCTTTGCAGATGAAGGGTTTAAAATATTCTCTGCTTCTGGGATGAACAAATAAAGGCTCTGTCATGTCAATATTACCTACAGATTCATTAACCACATTTTCTGGTGCCGGGGTTAAAATTGCTGGGTCTTTTAATTGTGTATCTAAGAGAAGGTTTTGAACTGCATGGATATGTTTGCATGGTAGAGCTCTGATAGAAAATCTGTACATGTGCAGGTAACATGTGTATGCAAACCTTACAGTCTGGACATACTAGCTTACATTGACACTGTCTGTAGTCAGGTACCTTTTGCACATAATGAACCAATAATGTATCTGATGAAGCTGGTACAACCCATTCATTTTCTTTGTCCCTGAACCAGATACCACTAACACTCAGGGCACTTTTATGTCTGTTGCGAATTTCTCTGCGTCTGTGAGTGGTTTTCCTTTTTCACATTTAATTAATTGCTCACAAGCTTTGTCTCTTGATACCCTAAAAATAGAGAGGCCTTGCATGTTTTTGTGACCAATTATTATTGTTGTTGTTGTCATCTTCTTCTTTAAACAAGTTTATTTCACAATGTATGAAATAATATGTGTGCAGCCACAAGCAAAACATTAAGCAGTTGACATCTACTTTTAAACTGAAAATACATAACACAATATACAAAATATTAAGCACAAAGCTAATAATGAAAAAAAAATAAATGAATGAATTACTTTACAAGATGAGTGACTGAATAGTTTTTGCTCTCAAAATACATAATATTAATTTATGCATAAAACATGAGTTTTATTTGTCTGTCTCCTATACTTATTTTTCCCCCAAACTTATAATTTAATTGTTTAATTTTCCATTAAACTTGACACTCTAGTAAACTGATATCTAGCTATCTATTCTGATTTCAATTTAAAAAGAAAGAGAAATCAGCCTGCAAAAAAATAAATCAATCAACAAACAAAAATGATATGACACTGCATAATTAATTAACTTTAGGCCTGACTTTGGGGTGCCACTGACACCTTTCTTGTCTAATCTGTGAATGAGAATTCAGAATCAGAATACTTTATTATCTCACAGGGAGAAATTCATTTGTGGTGCACAACAAGTAGACAGGACATCACAGTACACAACGACAATCATTCATGTAATTTTTAAAATCAACAGCAATTATAAAAAAACCACAATTATAAGTTATTAAACATAAGACATAAAAAATGTAAACATCCTGGTAAAAAAAACCCCAACTAATCCCATGACTTTAAAATTGAAATCTAGTTAGAATAATAACAATCACAATTTTAAAATCAACAGCAAATATAACAAACACCATTATGAATCATTAAACATAAAACATACATGTAAACAAACATCATAGTAAAAAAACAACAACAATATTTAGTCCCTGACTTTAAAATTAGAATACAATTAAAATAATAACAATCACAACTCATCATCACCCTGCCGCACCCCCAAAATACCACCACTTCACCAATAAAACACACACACACACACACACACACACTTGCACCTGGCATGCCCATGCGGCACAATGTGCCCGGGCACACCCGCCCACCCTCCCATACACACACACAATTCTGACAATTATAACAATTTTTATGGTATCCACACATCTTACTACACATGTCATCTAACTTTTTGTAATAGTTTAAGGCTTCTCATCAAAACACGAAAAAACTCACTTGAGAAGTTCATGGTGCTGAGTGGTAGAAAACACAAACAAGTTCAGAAAACTGCTTGTACTTGAGGTGCTTCCGTCGTATCGAACGCAATGGAGGAAAAACGCGCGGAAAGACCACGCAGTAAGCATCACTTACCTACTTAGCCAGTGCAGCATCTCTTCATTGGAGATGGGGAAAGTTATCATCTATCAAACAATACGACAGGCCGTTCTGTCTGGCCGTTCTGTCGTAGCAGACGAAAAACCAAGATGGCGGATTCCGGACACGTGATTGCAGCAGCCAATCACAAGCCGGACAAGGTGCTCTCGCTAGCTTCATGTCAAAAGTACTGGACAATATTCCCATTTCAGAATTTCATAACTATCGTACTAGCTCTTCTTTATTTATCAAGACAATATACTCTATGATATGTAAAGTCCAATCTGTCGCCTGGAATGTGAAAAGACACAATCAAAATAGTGGTAATCTTGTTTAGAAAGGCAAGTTTCATTACTGACAGCCAGGCATATCAACCAGAAAGACTGAAGCCCACCTTTCCTTCCCTTTTCAAACACACCTGATTATGACAAACACTTTAACACTGATATGTACAAAAGTTTAAGAAAATCAAAACAGATGCAAGCAGACTTACTTCTCTTAACAGTGCAAAACATCAAAGCGAGGAATAACAACTCCTTTGGAGCCATCTTGCTTTTTTTCCACGCAAAATTTCTTTTAGAATGAAAATCTGGGTTTTAAAAAGGGCAGTTGTCAAGACCAAGCACAAACCCTCCCCCCTTTTTGACCTACTTCACGAAAATTCCTACGCGTGTGATCGGGGGGGGGGGGGGGGGGGGAGAAAGGACCCCAAAGATCGCCCCCCTAGGCCTATCTGCGCGCGAATTTTACCCCGGTTTCCCTTGATTTATAAATTTTGCCCACTTATGGGGCCATTTCCCAAAGTCAAAACTAGTGTACTGTCTTTTTCCCTTTTTTATCGGGAAGTTTAAAGGGGGTTTAAATTTCTCTTAAAACCCGGGGGAAATTGGTCCTTTTTTTTCCCGGTCAAAATTGGGGTGTGATTGGGCCCTAGAGCAGAAAGGTTTTTGATGTTGCTTTGTAAACCCTTGCTGTACGTACACAAAAAAAATTTTGGGGGCCGGGATATAAATAATGCATTTGTTTGTGACACTGGGAATTTATTTTCTGGGTGGAAAAAAGAAAAAAAAACCCCACAAACTTTTTTTAGTGCTAAAAAAGGCTCAGTTGCTAAGGGCCAATGAAAGGGCCGGGGTTTCTGGATCGGGGATATGGTTTAAATACGTCGCAGAAACCCAAATTTGGCTTTACGGACGGTTTGGGGGTTTTTGCGTTTTTCTGTTTAGTACTAATGCTGGTTGGTTCTGAAAAAATTTCCCCCTGGTGAGGGCCCCTTTGAAGGAGCTCGGTTTGGGAAATGACGGTCTGGTCGCTGAGGGGGGTTCCATTTATAACCGTTTTGCACGAAGAAGGGTGTCTTGTACGGGGTTGCCCCTGCTGTCGGGGGGACTTTTTGTAGCCTCGGGTTGGGTTGTTGCAGGTGCCCTTTCCCAACTATGTTTATTGTTTTAGTCCTTAAAAGTTTTTTAGTTTTAAATTATCCGTTTCCCTTTGGGGTTTGGGGGAAAAAAATTTGATGGCGGCAGGGGCCGGGAAAGTCCCTCAAACCCACCTTTAAATAACATAAAGGCAAACCCTAGCGGGCGCCCCCGGTCTTGTAATTTCGGCAGTGAAGGTCTTGGAGCAGGGTTTCGTGACACAGCCAGGGTTTAGTATGGTTGTCTTGTTTAAAGAATCTGGCTGCCTGTTCTGGATACTTTTAAATTTTTCCCCTTTTTCGGTTTGGCAGGGGCCTACCCCTTTCTTTTGGCACCAAATTCTAATGGGGATTTTTAAATAGTGATAGATAGGAAAATCTACGCCATTCTTGTGGGCAGTGTTTGAGGTTTTCGCTGTAAAATTTTCCTACATTGAGCTTGCTTTTTTGGTAATTTTGTCTATGTGGGAGGGTCCATTTCATTTTCTTTTGGAGTGGGATCTTGTTATGGTTTTGATGCCCTTGCTGGGAGGAGGGTTTACATTTGGGTTGGTAGAGATGGGTCTGTTTCCCTTTTTTTTTTTTTTTAAAAATAAAACATTTGCGGGCTTTAAAAAAAGCACCCCCCCAATTTTTTCCCCGGGTTTTTTCAAATTTCTTAAAAGGTTTCTTTCTAAAGGGTTTGATGGGTCACAAAGGTCCCTTATTTCTCTAAAAAAAAAGCCCAGTCAAATGCAAAAAGCCCTTATTTGGGGAATGCGACTGTTTTTGGGTTTGGGGTTTTAAATTTGTGGCATGGGAAAAAGAGTAGGGGGCCTTTAACCATTTCCTTGTGGTACTCCTGACTCTATTTCAAAACTTTTTCCCTGTTTGTTTTCCTTCTAACATACTCTCATTGTTTGGGGGTTTGGAAAGTTTTTCCCCGGTGTAAAATTTTTTTCCTAATGCCTTATTTTTTTAATTTTAATTTAGTTTCCTGGGGGGGACTGTATAAAAGGGCCTTCCCTTAAAGTCTAAGATTGCTACATCAAATTGTTCCCCCTTTCAAATGATGTTTAGGAAGCCCGGGTTTGGGGGTCAGGAGTTGGGACTACAGGAACCAAAGGGGAAAACCTTTGGTTTTAAGTTTTTTAGAAAAATTTTTTCCCTTTTCTGGTGTTCCATTAGGTTGGCGGAATACTATTTTTCCCAAAAATCTTGCAGCTTACTAAAAGAAAGTAAAAACCGGTCTATAGTTGGATGCTGTGTTTTTTGCCCCCTTTTTTTAAAGTTTCCCTGAATTTTAGTTGTCCCCGGGCCCGCGGTAAAATTCCCTGTGTCAAATGTTTTTGGGTTTGTTTGGTTGTTAGTGTGGTTTTTTTTATATGCCCAAGGCGCGTTTTTTAATTACTTTTTTTGGGGAAAGGGCATCGGCCCGTGTGCTTTGGGGGGGTCGGTTTTTTTTTAAGCAGTTTTTCTATTTCCATTTTACTTTGACGGTGTTTCTCTCTATGGGGGTTGGTGATGTTTTTTGGGTTAAATTGGCGGGGGTTGGTTGTCCTACCCTCGGAGTAAAAAACTGTTTGGGAAATTTTTTTTATAATTTCTGGCCTTACCTAACTATCGCTAAAAAGGGTTGCCCCTTTTCCCTTTTCCAGGGGTGTTTACTCCTACTTTGTCCTGTCTTTTGTTCTTTATATATCGCCAAAAGGGTTTTTTGTTGTTTGCTTGTAGCCCTTTTTTGTATTGTGGTGGGGATTTTTTGGTCCCCTTCCGCTTTGCGTTATGTTTCTTTTGGGCATTTTTTTTGGTAGGTTTGGTATTGTCCCAGTTTTTGTGCTTCTTGGCCTTGGTTGTAGAGTCTCTGTTTATTCCGGAGCATGCGTTTTTAAAATTTTTTCGTTTTTCCATGGTGTGTGTTGGTTTTTGGTCTTCATCTGTGATGGATGTAGGTGTCTATTTCTTGCATTTTTTTCCTTTTTAAAAAATTGTCCCCTGTGTGGTTTGGCCCTCGTCCCCTTTTTTGTTGGTTGTTACAATTGTGTCTTTTAGGTTGTTTAAAACCTTTTTCTAAGTCCCGTCCCGTTTGCTCTTTTTAAAGTTGTAGTTTTTCCTTCTTGCCCGTTGGGTGTGGGGTTTTGTTGTCGATGGTTTTGTTACAACTAGGTCATGGTTTGGATATTCCTGGGACCCGGGGTGGAGGATCTGATGAGTAAGGGGGTTTGGTTTGGGAAAAACCCAAAAATTTGTTGGTTTTTTCTCTAGTTTCTTTTCTGGGGATCTGTGTTTAAAAAAACCTTTCTTCGGGGGTGGGTTTGCTAGCTTTTTGTGAACTGGTCTCGCTGGTGGGTCCCGGTGGTACAGTGTTTGGGGTCCCCGTCTTTCGTCGGGACAGGTTTTAAAGTCCCCCGCTAGGTTTGGGTTTTTCCCCTTTCCTGGGTCTAAAACTTCCCTTGTGCTATTTTTAGTTTCTTTTTTGCCTTTGTGTTTCTATACGGTTGTTTTGGTGTTAAAGGATCCCCTTTTTAGGGGTTTTATTTTCTTTGGGGGGGTTTTTTACCTTTTCCCGGGGGGTTTGGGGAGGTTGGCTTGGGGGGGGTTTCCTTTTTCTTTTGTTGTGGGGTTTTGGGGACTTGTTTGGGTTTTTTTGGGCCCTTTTTTGGGGTTTTTCTTGTCTTTTTTTTAAAGTTTATCTAAAAACCCGTTTTTTTGAAGTTGGTGTTTTTTTTTCTTCGGAAATTAAATTTTGATGTAGTCCCCCCCTTAACCCCTGCCCTTTTATTTTAATTTTTTTGGCATTCCTGTTTTAAGTTGGTTTTTTTCTCCGGGTAGGGTTTTTGGGGGAGGTTTTTTTGGAAATTTTGGAGTTATTTTTTAATTTTTTTCTAATTGGGGTTGGGGCGGTTAACTTTTTTTCAGGGGGGGTTTTGGGGTTTTGGAGCATAGTTTAAACTGGGGCTGGGGGTTTGGGGGTTTTTGGGCGTGGTTTGTAGGGGGTTGGTTTGGGGGGGGGGTACTGGTTGTCAGTGGGTTAAGTTGTCAAATCTTCTTTCTTTAGGGGGGTCCTTGGTAGTTTGTGGTGGTGCTGTTTGGGGTGTTGTTTTTAGTGGGCTGAAGGCTGATGCGGGGGAAATCAAAAATGATGTGTTGGGGGTAAAGTAAATGGTTAAATTTGTAGTTTTTTTGCTGCTTGTCGGTTTTTAAAAAGTTAAATTTTGTCGCAGTTGGTTTTGAGTTGCATTTGTAGCAAAATCACTGTTGTTTGGGGTCTTTAATGTTGAAAGGGGGCTGTTTCTAATGTTTACGCCGAGCTGTGGAACCGGGTTCCCCAGTCGTCCCGGCTATACCCTTTTAGCTCCCTGTCCCCCTGGGTGATCGCAAAAGGCCGCAAGGGTAGGGGGATGTTGTGTTTGGTCCAAAGGGTTTTGATGTATGTCCCTGAAAGGAGTATGGATGTATAAGTTTAGGGGGGGTTTTTGTGCCGGTCGTTGAGCGGTGGGCTGGGTGGTTTGGATGGTTTGCAGCTGAATTGGGAAAGGGGCGCTTTTTTGCGTCAAAGCGGTTTTTGGTGTTGGTTGGGGAACCCTTGCTGAGGTTGATGTTCTTTTGTTTGGGCAGTAGTGTTGTCCTGGGGCGGTAGGAATTTTTGGGCAAAAAACTATAACTAAGGGGTTTGGCACAGTGTTGTTTTAAGATGTTGGGTTTGGTTGTCCCAGTCTAGTAAATAATATTCTTCTGGTTTTTGGGTTTTAAACCTAGGCCTACTCTAGTGGGCATGACCTTTTGGGTTTTGGTTTGGGAATTGGGGTTTTTTCAAGTTTTATGACAATGATGATTTTAAAAGGTTCGTTTGTATTTACCCCAATGGGTGATTGAACACTTAGTAGGGATTTAAGTCCCTTTGGGCCGGGTTTGATGTAAGGGACAAGTGGGTCTTGGGTGATACAAAAGAAATTTAAAAAACACTAATCAATTTAAAATTTGAAGAAGAAAAATGGGTGCTTTTTCAGCGTAGGTGGTCGGCCAAACAGTGGTTTTTCCTTGGGCCGGTTTCCGATTTTTGGCCAAAGTGGGTCCCTTGGGTGGGTACAAAAAAAAAAGTTAAAAATACACTAATAACATGAACTTTGGGAAAAAGCCAAGGGGTGCCTTTCCAGTTGGTTTGGGGGGCAATCCCTTGGGAAATAGGAATGGTAATGTTAAAGTTGAAAGGTATTGTTTTGAAATTTTTAAGAAAATAGAAATAAAAGGCACCCCACGAAAAAAACGTCTTACTTTGACGCAAAGCGCCCAAACCCCTTTTTGTCTGATTGCATTGTTTTAGTCCCTCCCCCGGATGGGAGATTTTTTTATGGTTTTGATAAAAACCAAAAAAAAGGGGGGGGGGGGGAAAAACAAGCAACAACAAAACAAACCCCCTTTTAAAACACAATTTTTGTTTCAATTTTTAAGCTATGCTACTTTAAATTTTTTTTAAAATTTTTTTTCCATTGTTTTTCTAAGGGGGGGGGGGGGGGGGGGTCTTTTGTTTTTGTGTGTGGTTTTTTTTTTTGGAGTGGGTGTGTGTTTTTGTTGGTTTTATTTTTTTTTCCCGGGTTTTTTTTTTTTGGGGGGGGGGGGCAAGGGGAAGGGGGGGGGGGGGGGGGGGGGGGGGTGTGGTTTATTTTATTTTAGCGCACAAGCAAGCCGATTTTGTTTTGTTGTTCTTGTTCTTTTTATTTGCTTACTCTTGCTTTTTGTTATTTGTTTGGGTTTTTTCCCGTTTTGTTTTGTTCTTGTCTTTTTTTTTGGGGGGGGGGGGGGGGTTGGGGGGTGGGGGGAGGGGGATACTTGTTTTTTTGGGAGGGTTTTGTTATTAAGCAGCCGCGGAACAGCCGTGTGTGTGTTTGTGTGTGTGTGTGTGTGTGTGTGTGTTCGACTTTCCCTCTGTTCACTTAAAATTATATTGGACAAGGGGGAGGGGAGCATGATGATATGAGGGCTAGATACGTGTTGATATTAATTTTATGTGCATGAAAAGACTTATTCATGACTATATAAACAATGTGTTGCAAAAATATGGCAAAGAAACGCGAATAATAACAAAAACACAGTGCATTAGAAAACTACTTTACAAAATAATGGAAAACGAACAGTTGTGAACTACGTGCAAAGCCTGCATGAATAAAGCAAAATGTAGATCCCGACAGTACAGGTGTTATACAGTCCTACCTTACAAAAATGAGAATACTAGGGATCTATCAGAGACAATACTATCTCACACAATAACTCTGAATTGGTTAAAACTTCGTGCAGAGACTTATCTTGAAATGCTGGCATGAAAATTTAATCTTTTAAACCTTGACATTGATACAAAACATGAACATTGGCAAGTTGTCAACGCATATGCATTGTATATATTTTTGCAATTTTTTTTGCTCGAAAGGCATTTAAGTTCAGTCTGTGGATTAGAGAAACAATTTTTATAGTACAGGATTTTCGGAAGCCGTTCGGAGTACAAAGAATGGTCTCAATATGCAGAACAGAACAAGTATGCTGGAGATAACCAGCCTCTTCCTGTTTCTTTTTATTATTATTTTTTAACATGTTTCCAGCCAACACCTTGAAGCAAAGCATAACCTTCATGAAGAGAAAGAGGAATATCTAAAACAAGGGAACAGCTAGAATGTTTGCTGCCTTTTTGGCTGCTTTGTCAACCTTTTCATTAAAAAAAACAAAAAAACATATCACTCTGAGATGGAACCCTCAGAATTAGGTGAACAAAAAAAAAGTTTTAGAAATTAAATTCTGCCGAAAAAGGGTGGTGTTCCCGACTAAGGACTGTGAGCGATTTTGAATAAAACAAACAAACAAACTCCCCCAACACTATCGAGGAAATCAATCAAAGTACAAAGCCATCAAAATACGTAATTCAGCAGTAAGTGAAAAGGTTTTTTCTGATAAGGGAGAAATTTCAACCTTTACACTGGGTGAGGGAAAACTCCCCGCTTCCTTTTTTTCACAGGGACCTCAGGACATCTTAAGTGGAAAGGAGTGATCCTCTAGGGGCCCCCTTTCTTTTTTTTGGGGTAAGAGGACGCTTGATATCAAAGTACTTTTCCCCAATTTTTCCCTTTTTGGGCAAGGTGTTAAAGAATGGGATTTTGGCCCTCTTTAAGATTAATACTTTGCCCCTTTTTTAGGGCTGGAAATATATGTGCCAATTGTAGCAGGAAAATTAATTTTAGTATGAGGGAAAATCCGTGTCGGTCTAAAGAAATTTAGATGAATAATAATATTTTTTTTTTCTTTAAATTTTTTTTTTGCTTCCGGCCGTCCTGTCTTCCCACGCCTCCATTCCCAAACTCCCCCCACAGCCATACCCAGCCATTATTCTCCCTCAGGGGGGAATCCAAAGGGCCATCCCCACCCCCCCCCCCAACCCCCCCTGGGGACCCCCCCACCCCCAAACCCCCCCCCCCCCTATTACGCGTATTGCCAGCCGCACCGCTGGGCCCCCCCGGGTGGAAAACCCCAGTTTCCCCCAAGAAGGCCCCCTACCCCAACCCCCTTTTTCCAAAATAACCAGGGCGGGAGGGGAGGT
>CM054160.1:3340968-3345371 GCA_028751875.1 Rapana venosa | reverse complement strand
TTTTGTATTGTTTTTAGGTTCTTGTAGTGATTTTGTGTGTATGTGTATTTTTGGTTTGTAGGTTTGTCTTGTGTATTGAGTTATGTTAATGTTTTAAAATTTATGTTGTGTATTGTGTTTATGTGTATGTGTAGTGTTGTGAGTGTACTGTGTGTATTGATGTGTATGTGTGTTTTTGTATGTAAGTTTATGTGTAATGTGTATGTGTGTGTAAGTGTAATGTGTGTGTATGTGTATGTTGTGTATTTTCTTATGTGTATTTTGAAAATTTTATTATATGTATGTGTATTTTTTGTATGTGTAGTGTAGTGTGTATGGTGATGAAATGTTGTGTATGTGTATGTGGTGTATGTGTATTAAATTGGGGATGAAAATGTTTTGTGTAGGGTTTTTTTGTTTGTGTATGTTTATTTGTGTGTTTTGTATGTGTGTGTATGTGTATTTTGTAAGGGGGTTTATTGGGGTAGGGTGTATGTTGGTATAGTATGTGATGATGTATGTGTTGTGTATGTGAAAGTGTGTGAATGTGTATGTTTTGGTGATATGTGTGTGTTTGGGTTAATGTGTATGTTGTATTTCAGTTGTGTATGTGTAATGTGTGATATGTGTATTGTGTTGTGTGGGTGTGTTTTGTTATGTGTTTGTGTATGTTATGTTTTAATGTGTATTTGTATTGTGTTGTGTATTGTAATGTTGTGTATGTTATGTGTATGTGATGTGTGTATGTGTATGTTTATGTGTTTTTTTTTGGGGTGTTTTTTGGGTATGTGTGTGGTATATGTATGTGTATGTTTGTAATGTTTTGTGTATATGTTTTTATGTTGTTGTTGACTTCAATTTTTACGTCTGTTCACTTTTAGTGATTTTAGACGGGGGAAAAAAAAAAAAAAAAAAACCAAAAAAAAAAAAAAACCGGGGTGAGGGGGATGTGTTATTAAAAAAAAAAAAATAAAAAATAAAAATAATTAAAAAAAAAAACTTGAAAAGAAACTTGGCAATGCAACAAGAATCTTAACAAGCAAACAAACAAACAAAAAGTCATTAACGTTAATGTAACTATATACAAATGTCCTATGGACGTGACAAAGACCTTTCACAATTTCAAATGCTAGTTTTAGATTGCTGAATAGCTGGTGAGGGAGTTTTCAGAAAAATGGGCATGAAAGGTTTTACACTCTGGCAGTCAAAAAGTTTTATGAGTTTTTAGTGACACAGGCATTTACCATTTTTGCTGAATTTTGGGTTTTACAATGCATTTAGTTTCATTCTATAGAATAAAGTATTAATTCTCCTTGACGTAAAAACCATTGTACTAACTTCTGAATGGTTCACCACTGTTAGATTATCGGTATTAATTGCAGTTCTAGTTAAAAGTTTCTCATTTTGCTGATTACTGTCAGTGACCTTTTTCCATGATTTTTGTTTCTAGTAAGCTATACCCTTCTTGTAAGGATAAAGGCACATGCAATTCTATTGCATCCCGTCCATGTTTTGCACCCTTTTTGGCAGCTCTATCCGCCCACTCATTTGGAAAGAAACCAGTGTGTGAAGGCACCCAACAAAAATTCACACTTATGCCCTTTAAGGTTAGGAGATGTATGACATGCTTAATCTCTAATAAGATTTTCGAAGTTTTCTTGAAACTTGGGGATTTTAAAGCATACAATACCGATTTAGAATCAACGCAAACAAGAATTTGAAATATACACAACGGCAAATCAAGAATACAAATAAGACCCATTAGTATTGCTACAAGTTCTGCTGTAAATATCGAGTGATATCTACCAACATAATATGATTTTTCAATTTTTAAAGCTGGTATAACAAAAGCAGAACCTGTTTCTTGATTATCTAGACGTGATCCGTCTGTATAAATTTGTAAATGGTCAAAATATTTATGATGGATGTGGGATCGGACATCAGAAACCATTATATTCAAATTGTCATTCTTGTTTACATTAGACACCTCTATATCAAAGTGTGCTTTATTCATCTCCCATGGGTGGGCAAGGTAAGATTGCTTCTCGTGTGTCCATGCTGTGTTGATTGACTTCAAGTTTTTGTACCAGCTCAGACACATATGTACTTTTGGGCATTAAAGAGGATATATATTTCGCTCTTTTAGGAAAATTAAATTCTGATTTTACTTCTATTTCTTCTGAAATAAAGTTTTCTGTCGTTTTGTTTCTAAGCAAATATTTAGCACATGCCAGTTGACGGTAATCATCTAAAGGCAATATGCCGACTTCGTTATATGTTCCCAGGGCTGAAGCGTGATAAGGCACACCAAGAGCAAGCCTGTATGCTTTGCAGTCTATACTTTGTAACTTTTTAAGTAAATACTTAGGAGCACTGAAATAGACCTCTTGACCATACGATAATTTTGAACGAATAAGAGATGTAGCTAAATATTTAAGATTTAATGTGTCTTGGCCCCAGAATGTTTATTACCATCTTCAAAAAGTTTAAGACTTTCTTTGCCTTAGTTAAATTCTCTTCGATATGTGCATTCCAAGTTAGCTTAGAAGTGAGAATAACACCCAAGAACTTTACGGTGTCTTTATACTCAATCATGTTGGTCCCAATTCTAAATGCTGGTAGGTCATCTGGATTACTGCCTTGTTAAAAGCACAGTGTACGTTTTTTCTGGGATAAAGTAAATCCTTTTCGAGCATATAATTATCGAGTTTTTAAGCGGGTTTCTGGTATACCTTTTTAATGTATTTTTAACGCTCTTTTTGGTGTGTTTCGTTTCATAGAAACATTCATCCAAAAATACAATATCATCTGCATATTGCACTAAGAACGACTTCCTTTGACAATTTCATAGGTAGATCATGCAGCAAAACATTAAAAAGAGAGGGATTTTACAAACCTTGGGGTAAATCCCAATCAGAGATCTAAAACTGAATATGATTTACTATTCTAACCTGTTATATTTCTATTAGTCAAAAACTTTTATATAGTTATAAAATTGCCCGAAAACCCAGAATCCTTAGTTTACAAACAGAAAATTTTAGCATGCCAAACTTGATCTTACGCCCTTTTTAATATCAAAAAAATTTGCAAAACTTCTTTCTTCTTGCAAAACTGATTTTTTATATGCGTTGATAGCTTAACCAAGTTATCTATGGCAGATCTTCTTTTCGAAAACCCGCTTGATGACCGGGATTATTTAATTTATCACAGAAGTACATCACCTTTTAAGAAAAAATTCTCTCCATTAGCTTGCCAGTGTGTAGGTCAAAGCAATTGGCCTGTAGCTATTTTTGTCTGTTGTGGGTTTTCCCTGTTTATGAATAGGAATGACAATAGATTGTTTCCAATCCACTGGCATAACACCTTCAATCCAAAATTTTATTGAACAGTTATGCAGTAGAAAAATTTAAAGTTTGCTGGTAGATGTTTTAGCATGTCATTAGAAACTGCATCTAGCCCGACAGATTTTTTCTTAGTAGAAAAGAGACAGTAAAGCACTCTAACTTCATCCACTGAAATTGGAGCATTAATGCATGAACTGTTGTCAGAGATTGGGTCATTATACTCTGTTTATTTTCCTCTTCTTTTCTATAGTTCCTCCCACTTAAGTGACAGTCCTTCAAGACGCATCGATTTTGAAAACATATCTGCAAACGCCTCTGCCTTTTCTAAATTTTGATGGGAATTCTTTGGTTTCCCCCGTCTCACTGGACAAGATGGTAACTAACACCTTTTTTCATTTCATGAAATCTTCCCCAAACCTTTTTAAGGTCCTTATGATTTGAAATTTCGGTGGTACAAAAGAAGTCCAAAACTGTCTCTTTGCCTGGGGCACAACAAAGGGTTTCAATGAATTTTAAACTTTTCCTGTTTTACATTATTTTTCTGATGTTTATCTTTTAGATAAATTTTATACATTGAGCGTTATTTTTTAACTGCTTCCTCACAAGCCGTGATATGTGTATGTGTATGGTATGTGTGTGTATGTTATGTGTTGTGTTGTGTGTGTGTATGTGTATGTGTGTGTAGTGTATGGGATGTGAAATGTGTGTGATGTGTATATGTGTTTAAGTGTATGTGTGCGTATGTGCTGTGTATGTGTATGTATGTGGTAGTGTATTTGTATGTGTGTGTAGTGGATGGGTTGTGTGTGGAATGTTGTGTGGAGTGTAGTGTATGTGTAGTTAATGTTTTGTATGTGTATTTTTAGGTATGGGTGTAGTGTATGGTAATGTTTGTGTATGTGTATGTTAATGTTGTGTATGTGTATGTGTGTATGTGTATGTGTACACATACTGGTATGTTAAATGTGGTGGGGTTTGTGTGTTTGTGTAGTGTATTGGGGGTATAAAGTATGTAATGTGTGTATGTGGGTGGTATATGTGTGATTAGTGTGTATTGTGTTGTGTAAATGTGGGGTATGT